>JAXCGZ010007703.1:0-2500 GCA_037179515.1 Halocaridina rubra
GAAAATAACCTCTTTAACTGGGTGCCGGTTCCAAGCCTGGATGAATAGTGTATTGGTGTCAGGAAAGGCATGCGATCGGTTGAGCTTCAGTCAATACGAAACCCTCCCCTTCTCAGGGGATAGTGTGATATAAACAATTCCCTTTAAACGTGAGACACAAGGCAATAGAGCAGCAGCAGCAGCAGCAGCAGCACTTTTGAGACTAGCTCAACTGATAATCTAGCCACAAAGGAGAGCGAATCACTTCATCACGATACCTGTCCCAAGCCCGGTTTAATGGAGACGGCTAGTGTCAGGGAGAAAAATCCGGCCATATTATTTTGAATTCAAACCAAGACTACTCTCAAGAAGGTTAGTGAGAAAAAGAGAACCTACATGAACACGAGAAAAGCAACAAATAAGGATATGGGTTACTGGACACTGAGCTACTTTGGGATAAGGAGAGGAGAGTGGTTAAAATGATTCTCCCGCAACTCTCATATATACACACATAAACAGACATACACACGAGTCTCATATATATATATATATATATATATATATATATATATATATATATATATATATATATATATATATATATATATATATATATATATATATAGATTTATATATAATATATATATATATATATATATATATATAATATATATATATATATATATATATATATATATATATATATATATATATATATATATATATATATATATATATATATATATATATATATATATATATATATATATATATATAATATATATATATATATATATATATATATATATATATATATATATATATATATATATAATATATATATATATATATATATATACATATATATACATATATATATATATACATATATATATATATATATATATATATATATATATATATATATATATATATATATATATATATATATATATATATATATATATATATATATATATATAAAATACAGGATGTTATCTATAAACATATTTTTCTTCTTTCTGCCTTCCACTCATCCTAATTCTTTTTTTCTCACACAAATGCACTTTCATTCTTTTCCTCATTCCTTTCCTCCTCTTATTCTTCCTCTCTCTCCATACCTAATCCCCCAGAATTATGTCATATCCCCTTCTTGGTCGGGTCTCTCTATCTCCTCTATATTTTACCTTTTAAACTCACGGATGTCACAAGCAATATGAAACCCATCTCTCTAGAGACCAGTTATGGCACTTTCACTTATAACCAGTGTGTATGCATTTATTGCAGAAATATCTCTGTATATTAACTGTATATACATATATGCATATGTATATAATCTGGCTTTATTCATACTTTCTGAAGTTATAGTTGTCACACTTAAACCAATGCATATGTATCTACCAGAAAAATATTACTGCGCGTTAAGTGCAAACGCATATATGCTTATACATAAGTCTGGGTATATTCACACCTTCTGAAGTTGTGGTATTCACACTTATACACATGTATAAGTATCTGTATATGGAATACGCCTGTATAATAATTCTATATGTGAATATGTTTACCATGTATACATCTCGCTTTATTCGCTGTTCGTTCTTGCTTGTAAATGTATGGTATTCATATTTTCATCGATACAAAAGTATTCATAAAAGAAATATCTCTATATGCATTGTTTTAAGTGTGAAAATTGGTCCCATTCATATGCAGGTGGACAGATACATGCGGTCTGGGGAGGTCATTAACTGGATTCCCTTCTTAACTCCCCGCTGTGATATCGAACTTGCAGTAGACACACTATCCAATATCCTGTAAACCGCCACATCCCCGAAAAAATGCCTCTGTATAATAAAACGCATATGCATGTTTATAATATGTCTTATTTTATTCATATTGATGTGATTTTTTAAATTCATTTTTCAAAATATATAAAAGTTTATGCATTAGAAACCTACCAGACATAGTTTATGGAATTTATTATTGCTTATAAATTTATAAGTTTATGAATATCCATGTATGTTTCTTTTATATACATCTATTTTGATGTGAATATTTATGATAGTATGTACGTTTTATATGTAATATCAACGTTTTGTATTACATGGGCACCTCATTATATGCATACGTTTAAGTGTATGTATACTTAAGATGAATAGAATGTGTGTTTCTAGTTTTATTCATGTGTATATGAACATGCAGGTTTACCAAACATACATATATTACAATCTTTGTTCATCTTGTAATATGAATATATTCATATATATGAGCACCTGCACATCTTTTATACAATATACGTACATGTTTTTTATTCATATGAATATATATATATATATATATATATATATATATATATATATATATATATATATATATATATATATATATATATATCTTTCATATATTTATTTTTTGCTATAGATATTTTTACATTTCATATTTTATATATGCCAAAATAGTATCCATAAATAGGTTCATACATACATACATAAATACACGCACATACACAAACACACACACACAG
>JAXCGZ010007703.1:12500-17500 GCA_037179515.1 Halocaridina rubra
CAATATGGAAAACATTATTTATAACGTCGCTTATACAATGGCTATATGGAACTAGACCATATATAAAGACTACCCCTGCCAACAGAAGTCATGTTAGAATTAACAGAATGCAGGAATAGCATAAGGAGGAAAAGTTAAGCAGATTACCAGTGAGTAGCTTATATGTAAAAGTGGAATAAATACATAACTGAAAAATTAAATTCCCGCACTTAATACCTCAAAGAAACAAAAAAATCAAATAGATACTAAAATATGAATGTAAGAAACAACATAATAAAGCCGTAATAATTTACAAAAACTGTAAAAATAATGTCTAAAAAAAAATCATTTGTTACTGACACTGCTTATATACTGAGTATTTGACACTAGAATCATAGATGAATCGATAAAGGTACATCATACCATAGTCAAAACGGTCTCACTGCAGACTGCATTGTCATCAATGTGTAAATTAATAATCAATATAGCAACTGCCTATTTTTCAGCCTCAATCCACCGGCTCCAACTTAATTGTATCCAGCCCAATGCATGGGAATTGACTGTACACATAAACGGGTGGAAATATATAGTATATTACGTCTAGTCTGTACAGTTTTATACGACAAATATGTTGCAACTACAATTATAAATTTTAAAATGGTATGAAAAGTACCACTAAAGGTTGCATAAACACCTATGCAAACAAATTAGAATAAATAAATATACATATTACTGTTTGTTTGCTTACCCTCTACAACTTCTCAAGCATGTGCCATAACAGAGGAGTGGAGACCAAGCTGCAATCGTCAGCCGAACTTAGCCTCCCGAGCACTCACCTATGCTGCTGTGTGAAAAATTACAAAACTAAGCGGGATTTACTGGCCACTATGAGCCTTCCAAACACATGCCGAAGCTACAGTGGGAAACCCAGGCTGTAGTTGCCAGCATTCCAAAATCATATTATGAATACCATCTTTCTAATCCTGAAAAACTCTAGTTTTTTCTTAGATTAGATTTGCATTTGCTTTCATGCTTTCTATACTCTGTTAATGACTGTTGGGAATTAATATCCTAAACAAAATCTCATAGTATTACGATTTTGATAATTCAAAGAAAATCTTGGAAATTTATATAACTTTCAATGTAAATGTGATATTTACCTAATCCAATTTATCTAGAAACACCACTATGGAACGTAACCCTGATGCTTGAACTTATACACTGATGAATTGGTACAGTTCTTATGGAGTTATAAAATAGAAATGAAAATAATGAGGGAATATGAAGGAGAGCCAATTAATAAACTCTTTAATTTTGAAAACACTGAGGAATGTATCCTATACACTGAATTTGAAATGTAGGGGAGTGAATAAATGACTACATTAATAACCAGTAAGCACCTTACTTTGAAGAAGTTGGCCATAAACTCACAATCATAGTACTGTAACCAAATAACATCGATTATACAAATAAAAAATGCCATAGTAAATACTCTTCACTGTACTAAATCTGACCTTAGGAACAGTGCTTCTATACACCAAATGACAAAGCACAAAACATATCATTTGGCACTCTGGCTCGGGTATATCGTAACTCAGTTTTCAAACCCATATGTAAATTACAGCTACAACACCTTTAAAAGGTATCTTAAACTAAAAAAAAAAACTACAATATAAATTATCAACTGTTTCCTTAAATAGAGATAGACTACCTAACTAATTACACCATTACCTTGTATTTGCATAAAATCAAATTTTTTCCTTAATGTGGGTGTGAAAGTAAACATCTACCACTTCTAAGTATTCCTTGAGATTGTACCACGCAGAAATTACCCAAAATTAGTATTTTGAGATTAACCGTGTTTTAATTAAGATAAGAAAAAACTGTAAGGTATAATATGAATGGTTACCAAAGTCAGACACTTATTATTTGAAGAAACATTAGAGCAAGGTAGGCTACCACGTTCAACCACCCTTGGCCTTAGGCCTTGGCTAAGGATGCCAAGTAAATGTGTATTTTTACACTCCTCATTAATCAGGAAAAACTTTAAAAAGTAAACATATTATTTACATGGGTTTGGTTATGTTAGTTCAATTCGTTATGAAACAAGATGATAATTACAAATATTTGTTTTTTATGGTTTTTTATATTTTTATTTGAATTTTCATATCATTCGGTGGAAGTGAAAATAAACATATATCAGGATTTTGTATACTTTTACGGCTAAGGTGTCGGAACTAGCTAGAATTGACTCTTACTGACAAGTAAAAATCATGTGGATTTTCATCAGAACCACTTACACTGTACATGTATATTTTCGATGTGTTCGTGCTAATACAGGTTGAAAATTTACCTTTCCTATACCTCCGTATTAATATACTTCATTGCCAAAGCCACGTGAGTCGCCACACGCAATTCTACATCCTTAAACCATACTATACACAAAGATTTCCACGTGTCACCGTTCATACACGCGAACACTCACGTTTTTCATTATCAACCACCTCAAAATCCATAATGTAAACAACAACCAGTGTTACAAATCGTCAGGGTGAAAATGTGCTAGACTTGCTGTGAAAATATGCTAACTCTACCCAAAATGTGCTAAATGTAATATTAAATTATGCTAAATTATGCTAACTCATTATTATTTAAACATAATAAACCGAGTGATATATTAAATCAACAATGTATTTTACTTATCATACTTTAATGGAAACTTGATATAATTCAGGTATTTGTATTGAATAAATGTAGAACAGTTTTGCAAACCAGATGATTTCTCTGCCAAGGAACTTAAAACATTATTTTCAGTATACAATATTACCCATTAAATTCGGGTTCCAGGAAAGAATTTTCTCAAAATAAAATTGAATGTCTTTAATCAGTCAAGGTCATTACTATTAACCGATCATTACTATTTACTGATGCCACTGAGGGTATATATTCTTACCCATTGAGTTTATCAAGTCTTTCGATGGCTCAAATTTTACACACTCACTTTGTCTGATGCCCTCTCCACTTACTATTTCATTTGTCAGACTGCTGTTTTGAGCCTGTTTCTTTTCTCTGTTTTTCTTTTCAAGTTTACCATTGGAAATATTCTCTCACAGTCTGTATTAGATACTGGTATGGTTAATAATGTTTTAGCAAGTTTGGAGACTAGTGGGTATTTCCCTGTGATATAATTTTGACTAAAAGAATTCACTGTCAATGACAGCATTCTGTCAGAGAGTATTCTTTGCATCATCACTTAGGATGAGTAACCTCCATTCATCATCAACTATTTTTCATCTTCCTCTCTAACCATTCAAGGAATCTTGGCAGTGATATTTGCAACAGATATATTACTCCCACGTATAATTTCCTCAGGTCAAGGAAAGAACAGATATCAGAAAGAACTGTGTTACTGAGAGGTAATCGCTGCCGAAGCTGAATGGCTAGTTCTACCAGAATCTGAAGCAAACGCTCAAACATTTGATTGGTACTCTACAAGTCCCTCTTACTGTCTGTTGTCTCTATAAGTCGTGCAAATTTAAAGCCTCCATAGATTTTGTTAGCTGGTAAATGGTAGGCCTGGTCCTTTGGATCTAGTTTTACCACTTGACTGATTGGTCCCTTGAGAGTACGGGGTTTGAAAAAACAACTGAGGTTCTGAACATAGAGCTGACGTGAGTCTTTTACTACACGGTGTTTCAAAGAGTGAAAGCTTTGGAAGATGGTATTAAATTTAACAGTCAGTGGTAGAATATAATCCACGGACTGAAAATAAAGATGGGTATATGGGTTTGTAAACTTTCTGTAGAGAAAGTAAGAAGAAAGTAATCGGTCTTCTGTGTGGGCTTGTTGAAAGTACGTATGCAAAACATTCCACTGTTATAGAATCCTAGAAATACAAGTACTTTGCGAGAGCAAATGAATGTCATTTAACTTTAGAATTCTGTGTTGCTGAGCTTGTAAAAATTCCCGAAATTCTTTAAGGTCGCAAAACCTCTTGCTGGAGTGACTGAAATGGGAGTTACATTCTCGCAATACTTTTTCAAGAGGCTTTGGCAACAGTTTTGTTGAATGACTAACTGCTAAGGAGAGTGGATGACAAACATATTTCACTGTTATGATACTGGTGTTCTCTTCCTTTAATCTACTTACAATGCTGTTGTTGGCTCCGAACATCACATTCGTTGTTTCTGCAGCAAGCCCAATACATTTTGATCAGTCCATGTTGCACAACTGCAGCTATTCACAAAGTAGTTTAAAAAAGTCTTCAGCAAATTCGCCCTTCAGTGCAGGTAATCCAAGAAGGCGGGTTACTACTTTCCCCTCAACTGAGTCATAGTACTTAACAACTATCGCCATAACAGATTCTGTCCCAATGTCTGTGGACTCATCAATTATTAATTAAAAGTAGCAGGACTCTCTGATCTTTTCTAATACTTCCCCTTTAAAATTTGATGCAAGGACGTTTTCAACAATTGCAACACATTTTGTTTGCTTACAAGCATATCCCTTTGCAATTTCTGAGTCTGGGAATATTATAGGAAATAGTTCAGACAAATAATCCATCAATGCATATGGCAAATGATGCTCCACAAAAACAGCATCTCTGACATGAGTGGGTGTCTTGAACATCTGAGATATCTAAAAGAAAGGGAAAACTCGCCTAGAATTCCCAAAAGATTTGAATAAATTCAAACATACGCTTTCAGTGAGGGAGGCCAATATATATATATATATATATATATATATATATATATATATATATATATATATATATATATATATATATATATATATATATATATATATATATATATATATATATATATATATATATATATTAAGTGTATTTTGGGAGCAGATCTTCCTTTCTACACGTGAAATTAAACACGGCAGCAAGTTCGTAGTTATTTACCTTCCTACCTATATATATATATGTATATATATATATATAATATATATATATATATATATATATATATATATATATATATATATATTTATATATATATATATATATATAT
>JAXCGZ010007703.1:25000-55000 GCA_037179515.1 Halocaridina rubra
TTCTCTCAGTTTTATGACATCTGTGGCTCAGTACATTAAGCTGAAGATTTGTGTTCTACGTGTTCCAGAATCGAATCTCAACTTTTGGAGGTAAAATCTTTGAACTAATAATGATAATAATAACAATAATAATAATAATAATAATAATAATAATAATAATAATAAAAATATAATAATAATAATAATAATAATAATAATAATAATAATAATAATAATAATGGTTTCTGTGTAAAAATCTTTCACATCACTGATATGCTGTATTAACAGCCGCTCTCATATAGGCACTTACTACATTACAATTAAACTAAAATCGATACAAACTCACCTAGGATACCGCATCCTAGCTAATTCCACAGGAGCTTTTTCAGCATTTAAGAGTTCTCTTTCAGTATATCCCGCCAATAGATTAAAATACCACATCCAAGTGGAGGAGGCTGCTTTGAAAACGTTACACCAGATGAGGTTATGGTCTTTATTAATCAAAAATTCCCAAGAATTTTTCTGATTGATTTTGGTTGGGATGTCTAGACCTTCCCTGTGACATACCTGTGGAAGAGGATGTGTTCAGTCATAATAAAAAAAAAATGTGCAAAGATTGTAAATGGAGGAAAGAATCTATATGTTTTACAGAGATAGCCATAGTCTGCAGTTTGTTTTTACCTGTTGTGAAATTAAATTTTTGTTTATGCGGCTTATATCCCATGCATGTCTAATAAGAAAGTTGTCCAATCATTTTTTTTAAGAGAGTGACACCGGGACAGGCAGAAACTGCCCTCATCAATATAGGCCCAGCCTATATCACTATTGTGATAAGAAATGATGTTATATAATGATTGCAGCAACAGATAAGGTGGTTATCGAAGAACTACTCTTATTGTAAGTACACTAAACATATGACTATTCTCACGTCTAGAAGTCTGATCAGGGCGATGTTGTTACACAAATGGACGTTTATAAATACATTGGTTACCTAATATTACAATGATTAGTTGATATTAATATATATGCATAAAAAGGAGAGAAGAAATACTATGAGTCTGGCAGTGTAAGCCAAACAGGGACCTCCACTGTTCCACACGTTACACTGACAGAGGAAGTCTATTCGTTATTTTGTTATTGGAAAATACTATTATCCCTTGGTTCTTTATTTTCACCTCTCTTATAATAGGCAAATTTTGCATTTTAAAGTACAATTTATTTATTTATTTATTTATTATTATTAAAAAGAGGCTTAACTTTCTTGTATGCAACTTAACTTCTCGTTGTACAGAGAAGTCTAGTTCTGTGATCGACATGATCACTTTTTTTTTTTGTTGGCAATTTTCTTTTCTTTTTAAGATGCCATTATGTGCTTTATAAAACCATTTTTTACTTAAAAGATATATTTTGCTTTTCAATATACAGCTGAAGAATCAAATTATTCATAGCAATAAACTATGATTATTGGTATACAAACAATGTTGGCTCATAGAAATTAACATCTTGAAAAGAAGAAGAAAAAGATGCTCACGTAGGCTGGTCGTGTCTCGTGTGATTGAGTCAATGTTTACATCCAGTGAAGTTGCTCAGACGTGTTAAAAACTCTTTTTCTTGACGAATATCAGTATGTCAAAGTGTGTTTATATTGTGTATCTTTGTTATCATCGAGGGCATTTTCATCGTAGAAGAAAAAATATGAAAAGACTTTGGAGCGCTTTTGAAGTATTGGAATTTGCCGGTTTTTTTTTTTTTTTTTATAGCAGCAAAGTAAGGTTAGGTGATATTATGTCAGGTTAGAATGTAGGTTAAAGGCCATGCTCAAATTTTAAGTTAATATAGCCTACCCTGACCTAGCCTTTCTTTGCTTTATAAATGGCAGATTCCGATTGTTCAAGACCTAAGAATATTGTCCCTCTACCTCTTTCACGTGTTGGCGTCGGGCTGTCAGCCTTTCTGTAAGTTCCTTGGAAGCACTCCATAAAGACGGTAAGGACGCTGCCTCGACCTACAAAAAAATTAAAACATGAATGTTGTAGAGAGGCATGTTAGTAATTGCTGAAGCCTTAAAATTTCGATTGGGAACATATTAATCGTACACTGTCGCTAAGGAAACGAGTTTGTAATCATTTTAGTATTAGGTTAGCGTTGGTTAGGGTAGTTCACCCCCATATAAGAAGGGGGTTGATAATTGAAGTTATTGTTGTGGATATGAATTGGGTAGAGATTAGCAACCCAGGTACATTAAATAACCCTGTAAATGGTTTGGTTTAGGATATGCACTAGCGTAACCTAACCTAATTGACAATATATGGGGTTATTTTATGTTCTGGGATTGCTAATCTTTACCTAATCCTTAGACTTTTTTAATGCTTTTATTTTCATATGGGCAAATGTATACATTCATTTCCTCAGTTAGTAAAAGAATCTCATAAAATAAATTTTCTTAACATGTTGATATTGGTTACTGATTAGGTTTGTTTGGTTAGCTAATTACCAGTTAACAAAGGAGTTGATATTTGATACTTGTTTTTTATGTGATTTAGACATTTTTCAATGTTTTTACATATCCATTTTGGTAACTTTACTTTCACAACCCAGTTAAGAAAAGAATCTCATGAAATTTATTTTAATAATAGATTATATTTAGCTTGATGAGTTCACCCTCAGTTAAGAAATGAGCAGATAATTGAAAATTTTATGGTAAAAATTTGTTTTATGCACTTTTTTTTATTATACAAAATAGTAAAATTACACTACAGTACAGTATGCAGTACAATACTGCTTACCTTTTCTCGTGTGGTTGACTTGCACTCAGGAGGAGGCATTGCAAGGGATGGTAACCCCCTATGTAAATTAACACAACTCATAAAACGATTAAACCAATCCCTACTGGCCACAAACTCTTCACTTTCATTCCCTTTTTTGAGCATTTTATTATTTCAACTTTAATTTCCATGGTGATGGCTTGTCTTTTCTTTGTAGCACTGCCATCAGTACTATCACCACTATGCTTGGGAAACATATTAATACCAATAATGAGCGAAAACTAGCAAAACAAGTTAGAGAGTAGATGAACATAAGAAGCAATATAAGCTGAGTGGTGGTGGTTCTTCTTTCAATGCCTCATGATTCTTACATGACACAACAATAAAATCGTATTTACGGCTATGCATTTGGTATTTTTTTTTTAAATTCAATATAATCCTTCAATATAACCAAATATATAAACAAATAAATATATAAAGCCATTAAATAGATTAATACAAATACAATTGTGCTGCTAGCTGTGTATTTCGAATAAAATCGTATTTACAGCTATGTGTTTGGTATTTTGTTTTTATATAATTCACTATAATCCTTCACTACTTTATAACCAAATATATAAACAGATAAATAAATATAGCCATTAACTTGATATATATGAATACAGCAGTGCTGCTAACTGTGTATTCATGTGAATTTGGAATAAAATTGTATTTACAGCTATATATTTGTTTTTTTTTTAAAATTCAGTATAATCCTTCAATATAAACACATAAATTGATAAAATCATTAACTTGATAAATATAAATACAGCTGTACTGCTAGCTGCTATGTATTCATCTGCCGCTCTCACAAACTGTTCAGCAAGTGAGGTTTGAATTTACCGTGCCAGTCAGGTAGATCGAAAAATTTATTTATTAATAATTTATTATTTATTTGGCCACTAACGTAAGGCAAAACGACGTAACTCAGAAGGATGTTATGCGAGGACCCAGTGTAATTAAAAGACGAAGAGAATAAATAAAATGGACAACTTAGAACTTCAGCTAATATGGTGTGCCTCTAAGTAGGCTATTTTTCAATTAAGAAGTTAACAGTATACAGTCGCATGTGGCAAGCTGTGTTATGTTAGGGCTGTTTGTAAGATCTTATGTTTTTTTATATTTTTTTATGTATTTGAATGTTGTACTTTATTTGTGAAATTCTATGTATTTGCATGTGGTAATTGTAAAATTGCATACATATACTTTTAGATTTTATGAGGGAAAAAAGGATAGGCTATAATTTTTAGCTCAAAATCTAAACGTAAATACAGAATACACAATTCTACAAATATACCGGTCAAATATATATAATTTTACAATATTGCATAGCTCTGTACTTATTCTTCTTTCAGGGACATTACTTCAGTAATCACTTTGGTGTAAACTTCATGTACTTCCAGGTTATTGCATCAGAACTTGGGTATTTATTTGGAGACAGAAATAAACCTAACCTCTTTAGACTACATTAACTTACTCCCCCTCACCCTCCCTCTATATGTACCACTGTTGATTCTGTTCTCAGGCACAGCAGATGTTGACTTTAGAGTGAAATTCAAGTAGTAGTCTTAACTTTCACTCCCCCAGTTAGGATAAAAATCTCATGAAATTTATTATATTATATTAGGTTCGCTCACCCCTATTTAAGAAGCAAATGGTTAATTGAAGCAATATTTTAAATTGTTTTGGTTATATTTCTGATGTCTGTGTGTTTTAAAGTCTCGCTTGAGGGTGTGAAGGTAAAGTACTGTATTGGTAGTGAAATGAAATATTAATTGTATTCCTCAGTGAGTACTATATATAGAAATTGAATATTATAGCAAATGTTGATGAATATGGTCTTTTCTTAATAGAACTTTTTATTTTAAATAACTTCATCTATTACCAGTTTGAAGGTCACTGGACTTTATTCTTGAATCTTTGGACCTACCATTTTTTTTTTTTTGCTACATTCATGATGGTTCTGCTAAAAATAAATAACCATGTGGTTTATACATATTCGAATAGCTTTTAGATGAGTTGGAAGTCACAGAGACTTATGCATACGAGTTCCATTTATCATTAAAAATATTTTGTTTTTCCATATAATGTCATATTTACTCTCTCTCTCTCTCTCTCTCTCTCTCTCTCTCTCTCTCTCTCTCTCTCTCTCTCTCTCTCTCTCTCTCTCTCTCTCTCTCTCTCTCTCTCTCTCCCAAAAAAAAAAAAAAAAAAAAAAAGAAGAAGGAAGAGGGGGTCTGTTTAGGCAGGTGTTAGGTGCTACTGCACACTTGATATACAAACGTTAAATGATATCGGCAGCTGTGCCACTGCCCATTGATTTTCTTAAATATTAATATTTTATCGTACATAAGTAAGAAAATTTAAAGATTGAGACCTAAAATTGACTTGAATCTCCTTGAATTAGGACTACAGCGTTAAGGAGCTGTCCGTGTCGTCTCTAAAATCGCTAATGCAAATACACTTACTGCAAAAAGGCGTTGAACGTAATGTAGTATGCATTAAAAGATATGATAATACTGTACCAAAAACTGATTTAAAGTAATTTCATCGCAACGCTGAAATAATGAAATCTTAGATATTATGAGTGATTTAAATAGATGCGTGTACAGTATATAAATTTTGAAGTCCTTTAAGCTTAGTACTGAACTTACCAGATCTTTTCCAGGTTTGTTGAAGATTTTCCGTTTTATTGTTGCATTCGATACCTGTGTGATAAATATGATATTGGATAAGTTTGAGTAAATCACTGTAATGAACGATTTTTACTTATACCTATGGGTTCCCTGAGTGCTGTAACAGGTCAATGAAAGTCCTGACCTTGGTAGTAGTTAGAGAAGGAAAGATAATTGTATTCTCGTACAGCATTTCCAGCGTGTCTTATGAGGCCTCTAAAAGGAATATCTCATAGTAATGGGGAGAAAGAGCTCCTCATCTTTATTGGGTGTCTTAAGTCAACTGAAAAATTAAGAGTGGGGAGAGGGCAGCTCATCCCTCTCTTCCCTGATATTTTTTTTAAGTTGTTACAAAACATTTGGCAGGAAAGACTTTTAGTGAAGTATAGTTGCCTCAGTTCTTTTGTTACAAATGTGACAACATTACTGGCTCAGTTGCACGTGGTAACTGATTGATAAAAATTTAGTTTTCTTCTAATACAATATGCTCCTGCAGCTGCTGCTGCTACTACTACTACTACTACTACTACTACTACTACTACTACTACTACTACTACTACTACTACTACTACTGCTACTACTACTACTAATAATTATAATAATAATAATAATAATAATAATAAATTTCCATTCAGACAAAAATTACCACACATACCATCAGACAAAGCAACAGCTAACAATGAAGAACTTATGCAACAGAAGCATTATACAAACAACATTTAGTTCAGATTATCTCTAGAGTTTGTCTTGAAAAGTATGTGATACTCAATATATGCCAGACTCAAGGTAAACTTTTTTAAATGTAAGGCAGTTACAGAGAATAAAAGAATATCCAGTGCTCAAAATATTTAGAAATGTTGAACATCTTCACCTGAAAGCATGGAAATTTCAAAGTGTGATTTTGGATGTTTAAATTGTTGATAGTTATCAGAATTTAATGCTCATTCTTAGAAATTAATTCATAATCATAAGCAAATATATATCTATGCAAGATGTATGAATAAATAATAATAATAATAATACTCCTTCTTCTTCTTCTTCTTCTTCTTCTTCTTCTTATTATTATTATTATTATTATTATTATTATTATTATTATTATTATTATTATTATTATTATTATTATTATTATTATTATTATAGCAGCTGTAGGCTAAGTCCTGACTTTGATTTCCAGTGCATGTTCTTAAACCAGACCTCTTTGAGAGCAGTAACATTGTAATAACATCCTACTTTTGGTCGTCATTATTTTGCGGCAGTTAGAGGAATATATCATAGGATCTGGCCTCGAAATGGGCAGTCAGAAACTGCAGTCCTTTAGTGCTTATTAAGTTTTTTTTAATTGATTAGGTATTAGGCACCAGTTAGTAGGCAATGTTCGAGTCTTTCATGAGAAGGTTAGGTAGACTTTTCTCTATATAAATTGTGTCGGCGCCAGTGCATAGGATCACCATGGAATGGTGTCTGTTGTGTTAGGGTGACTTTTCTATTGGTTGTTAATTGAGTGTTATCGATGATTAGGTGAAGCAATGTAGTTAGAGGTGTCTATGGTAAATACTCAAGGTGTATAGTCAACCATTTCGACTTCAGTATTAAATGCTTTTTATCTTGTAGAGAAATCTGTAAATTTAAATTTTTGGAAAATTTTATTTCTTCGACAGAACGACAGCTTTTGTATCACTACAGAAGCAACATATAAAATTAATACTGTAGTTACAAGCACAACAAAAACGGCAGAACATAAAACTATAATAAAAGCCACTTTTGTTATAAAGACAGTAAAGACAAAGCTTTCTTAGGACTTGACAGAAGTTAGAACCGATATACATTTCCCATATTGATATGAAAAAAAAATCTTAGAATTTATTCATTCACTTTGCCATGCATTAAACGTTGCAGATATTTTAGCAAGCATGAAAATGAGCAGGTGAAATAATATATGTAAATAATGAAAATTTCTCAAAATTTTCTAAAAGTCAAGCATTCATAATGTCCCAGAAAAAGATTAGTATGTAGGTATACTATATTGACAAAAACATGCAATCTGAACGACAAAGGCAAGGAAAAAAAAAACAGCATGAATTACTAAAGAATTATATGCCAGTAACACTAAAAGTAGCAAAATATAACATCCCTAAAAAAATATGAAAGTAAATCATACCTCAGAGGCAGGATATATGGGTTTTGCTTGTACTTCAGGGATCTGAATTAGATATATTTAGTAATTAATATAGCTACGTATATATATATATATATATATATATATATATATATATATATATATATATATATATATATATATATATATATGTATATATATATATACATACATACATACATACATATACCGTGGCTGTTTCCCCTTTAAAAGTGGGGGTAGCCGACATCAAAAAAGAAACAGTTTGGGGAGCAGTTATATATATATATATATATATATATATATATATATATATATATATATATATATATATATATATATATATATATATATATATATATATATGCACAGTATTGTAATGATAACTTGCTATAATATATATAGATAGAGCATATATGCAATCGTTCTCTCTCTCTCTCTCTCTCTCTCTCTCTCTCTCTCTCTCTCTCTCTCTCTCTCTCTCTCTCTCTCTCTCTCTCTCTCTCTCTCTCTCTCTCTCCTCTCTCTCTCTCTCTCTCTCTCTCTCTCTCTCTCTCTCAGAGTTAAGGAAAAAAATGTAATATTGATAGGTTTATAGACATATTTTTGTAATCAGAGGGTAAATAGATAGTTTAGAGAATATTTTTTTCAATATTTTTTGTGGAAATTTTAACTTTCCCAATAATCAGTAAAACATAAATTAATTATTTATATATATATATATATATATATATATATATATATATATATATATATATATATATATATATATATATATATATATATATTACAGTATTATTATTGAATAACTGAATTATGACTTTAACAATAATAATAATAATTACAATAATAGTAATAATAATAATAAAAATAATAATAATAATAATAATAATAATAATAATAGCAGAAGATAAAGCAGTTTACCTGATTATCAGAACTGATGAAGAACAGTGTTGCCATACTGTACATCATAAGTAAGGCAAGAAGGAAGAGAAGTGTTGGGAGAGATGATCGCCATTTGAAGCGAAGTCGCACCATTGCAGGTTTTCCTCTTCATAACACAGTGTTGAATTATCTCTGTTAACTATTAATAAACAAAAACTCTTAATGAAAATGATGAAGTAAAAATAATTTAATGCATATAATATGTTAGCTTTATTATGTACAGTTGTTGCTAATTTGATGCGATCAGTTGGTTCCTCATCCGCTGTGTTATCTAAAGCCAGTAATGTTTATGACCTTATATAAAAGTACTTTTGTATTTTGCATATGAACTATTCCAAACCTCATGTATATATTAAATCATGTTTAGATTAGTCTAGTGTATGTGAAGTTTGCTAAATGCTACTCAAATTCTATGTAAAATACATTATTACAAGCACTAATGTATTATTCAGGTTTAAGTTGTATTGATATTTTCCACCTTCGTAAATGCAAAATTACACAATTTACAGCCATGCAAGATGTGGGTCCTGTGTACATGAAGTTTTTATTGTTTATTGTGTCGATGCCTTTTAATCTGTTAATGTTTTACTTTTCACTTTATTAATGAGAACCTATTAATGAGTATTTGCCATTTTGGGATTTCAAGCCATCTGCCTGTCATTTACCGCCTCACATCTGAAGGTGTACTTCTTAAACCTGCAAAATTAAAGAGACTGCCATTGGAAGGATACCACCTCCCTCCTCTTTCATATTTCAAGAAGTTATGGTAAAGAGACAGTATACATGTTAACCATATTTGAGAAATGAAAGCAAAAGTCTTAAATGTGAACCAGACGCTTATTCACGGAGATGCTTTATGTATATAATGTTCTTTAGATGCACTTAACAAGTAATATATTTCTGGATTTATGTGTTTACCAAGGAACCTTACTATTCTCTTTTTCTTAATCAAGTGATGCCTCTACAGAATTAGATATTTTATTTTACTTTCTCTATCATTCTATCTTCTTTAAATGAAAAAAAAACAAACTTATTTTCGCTGTCCTCTTCCAATATATACAATCATCCTTCTGCTTTCGCAAATTATACTTAGGTAGTTTAGACTATATGCGAATTGAAATTATTAGATAAATGATATATGAGTAAATTTTCAAAACTAAAGTGGAATGAGCACATAGCGCACAGTTATAGAATTTCTTGCTCACTCTGAGGTAACATGGAGGGCGAATGAGTAAGGAGAATATTGAAATACCATGTGTGAGTCTGTCTTGCACTCATTGCAGTAACATCTAGTGTCACTACATATGTTTCCTCCATTGTATTCGTGAATTATGCCACATTTTATTACCCTGTGTGATATTTAAAAAAAAAAAATTAGTCTAAGGGCAATGATGAAATCCCCAGCAGAGAAAGAGCTGAGTTAAGTTTACAGCTAAAACTTGGAGTTTTGGACCGGTTGTAATCAATATCAAGATCATAAGTGGCATGGAAATGGGATAAAAATAAGTCTTTAACAGTTGCTCAATAAAGGAAAGAAAAAATAAATCATCGTAATATCGTTTTGCCTGCAATATCAATAGTGGTTTCTCAAGTTCTTAACCCAGTGCTAATGAAAATTAAAATACATTGAAAATGTACTGTATTTAGAAAACATGATGCAAGATCATGTCCTTAATTACAACCATAGTATATCTTGAGTGAAAAGGCTTTTAAGATGTACGACAATATCAGTGGGGGTGCTAGCACATAGGCAGCAAAGGAGTTTAAGACTATCAAAGGATGACTGCACATTATCATAGGGTGCTGTAACTTTAAAAACTTGAAAATCATATGAGAAGTGGTATGGCCAACACAGAGGCAGCAGAGACATTCTCTGCATATTGATAAATAAAGCTGCAGTAAAAAGGCTGTCGAGCATAGCAAATCTTCAACTGTAACGAAATGGGCCTCTTCTGGAGAAAAATGTCGAGTCGCAGTTACACTCATAAGGATGCCAAGCAGGCCTCAGGTTTTAAGGCCTATAGTGATCATCTGGCATTGGTACTGTGAGGCATCGCCACTGGCCCATTGATCAAGACTGGCCTTATGTACAAGACAACAAAGAGAGTGTGCCTAGAGATGAAAGTAAGCATTTGCTAAATGTGTCTTGGTAATTTAATAAGAAATCTTGGGTGACTAGTATTCTTTTTCTTAATTGGTGCCATCACTTCCTTTTACCTGCAGTCAAGAAATTCCTTGAGTAAAAGGGACTGCAGTTCATAGTCTTTCTCATCATAAACAGCACTCCCAGCCGTCCATATTGTTCATGTATGAGCATGAAAACGTTGAAGTTCTGTTCCTGCCTCCATATACGACGTCACTGTTGCAACCACTTGATCAAGGCATCATAAAATGTATGAAGGCAACGCATTACCTTTGCTGGGTTTCGTCAGGAAGATTTTGCAGATAACCAGAGACATTGGTAAAGAAGGTATCACTGACATGATCGAGGAAGACAGAAAATAATTTTTATCGGCTAGGACAAATCCTTACTTACGCCGACATCGAGGAAATGGTGGTATCTTCAGCAGAAGAGGAATCAGAAGAAACTGAGTCTCAGCCATTAGTATGGATGCTGGAGTATGTTATAAGTTTTTTCCAGAAGGCCTAAGAATTAATAGACCATGTGAAGGAATTCGACTTTTCAATGGAACAATGCATACGTATAACTCGGGAGGTCACAGCTAGCCTTGAATCACTCGAACAAATAGTTGATAAAGCCAGGAGAAAGAGGAAGCAGTATCCTATAACTACGTTTCTTACCCTGAAATACGTGACTGTGAAGTCTCCCTCCAATCTCGATGATACTCTGCCCTCAACCTCCACAGGACCTGACTTTCGGTCTCCTTCAAAACACCACCATTCTTCGCATATATGATCATTTTATCATGTTGTCAGAAGGTTCAAGTTAGCCTGTACTCTCAGCTTTTACCAGATATGCTGCTCACCTCTTCACTTCATGCCATCCGGACTGTCGCCAATCTTCATTTTCAACATTATTATCTAATGCTATGCAATTTACTTCACCAGAGAAAAATTATGGATTTTGGTAAGTGCTAACACAGTTTTATTAATAGAGAAAATTACGAAGCGATATATATACTTTTCAGATAGTTGTATGGTAAATTAGTACATTACTATGTTTCATAAATACTCGTTTATGTGTTACTACTGGGGCCCATGAGTGAGGTGGACACTGAAAGATTAGAGCTGGGGAATTAAGACTGGATACCTTTTCTAATACCCCTTGATGGGTCTTATTTGTGGCTGTCACCCATCGAGTTTAGTATTATTACCACATAACCGCTGTCCCCCTATTTATATATTCTAAATTTTTCTCATATTTACGATTTCAGTTATAATTATGATCTTACATTTATTTTTCATTTGTTAACACATACAGTATACATTCGTACACCATGCACGAAAGTAACTCAGTGTGAAAACGTTCTATTATGTTGACATGTAATTTGAGATTGTGACACCATGCACGAAAGTAACTCAGTGTGAAAACGTTTTATTATGTTGACATGTAATTTGAGATTGAGGTTTAGTGTATCTGTTAATCTGAATGTTTCATATTTCTTTAAGATTTATATTTCTTTAACATTTATTACTGCAGTAACACTCATTATGTTTTAACATTTATTTTACTCTGCAGTATGTACACTTTCTTTGTAACACACTACGCGAAAGTAACCACTCATGATAACGTTTTATGATGCACGCAAGTTTCAGATAGAGGTTCAGGCAATCTATTCATTAGTATATTTTACATTTATTTTGAATTTATTATTGTGATGTAGCCATAATTATAATTTTTTAAAGATTTGTTTTAACGATCATCATGTACATTATACTTTTAAAATATGATCAGAAAAACATTTCCATATATGCAAAGTTGGGAATAGCATATATGCAAAATATTGACACATTAATTAAAGCATTTCTAAACCAATCGTCTTTTTCTGAGAAAATTCTTTTCATCAGCGTTTATTTAACTTCTTGACAATGGAGGTTCACACCCTTTTAAAGCTTGCGTACCAAGTCCTCAAGAAATTGTTTCTAAAAAGAAAAAGATAATAATTTCTGGGGAGAGATCTGTTTCCTCTTTGAGAGTAGCTCCCGCTATAATCTATACGCGCTCCTTAACGGGAATATTTGAGGCATGGTGTTTTGAAACATGTAAATATGCAGTCCCCTCTGATGCATTGCCCATATTTTAAGTTTCCAGATTCAGTAATTATATATATATATATATATATATATATATATATATATATATATATATATATAATATATATATATATATATATATATTATATATATATATATATATATATATATATATATATATATATATATATATATATATATATATATATATATATATATATCTGTGTGTGTGTGTGTGTTTGATTTTTTCCCACAAACTCATTGACACTGCACAAACCTCTTTTCAAGTCAAACGTGTAAGTGCACCTTCACTCTTGAAGTATAACTAGGTTCGTAGGGGGTGACATTTTCTGACTGAGAAAATCTTGTATCCACTCTTACCAGTTATTTTTATAAAAGTGAGCCATGAACTTTTCAGCTTTAGAACTCTCTGTAATCACGTCATTTAAGCGCTTCAGTTAAACTTTAGCTTAAATTGTCGCCCAAATGCACGTATTTACTTAATTATATTCGCCTAATTGTCCTCATGGTAGAGAGCCCTGTGCTCGTAACTTCTCGTTTATTGGTCGGTTTTATTTTTTACTCATTGACATCATATTTATCCTTAAAACTATAATTATGCTCTCTCTCTCTCTCTCTCTCTCTCTCTCTCTCTCTCTCTCTCTCCTCTCTCTCTCTCTCTCTCTCTCTCTCTCTCTCTCTCTCTCTCTCTCTCTCTCTCTCTCTCTCTCTCTCGTCTATCCTGTTGCTGTTTACACTTTACTTACCTTGTAAAGACTGCTGCATTCTGGGATCGCAAGTAACGAAACTAAAACACTAACTAGTGGAAGTGTTTTTGCCTTACAACTGCGCCATATAACTAACAACATACTTGTGCGTGTAATGTTATAACTTTTTTTTCCATTAAGTTAATACGTTACTTGCCACGCTGCTATATAGTAACCCACAAAAGCGTTCCTTTATCAGTTATTGCCATTAAATACAATAAGAGAGAGAGAGAGTGTGTTTAGATGCTGCATACAAGTATACACTGAATGTTCACGCATTAGCCAACCATAGTATACAGTCTCTCTCTCTCTCTCTCTCTCTCTCTCTCTCTCTCTCTCTCTCTCTCTCTCTCTCTCTCTCTCTCTCTCTCTCTCTCTCTCCTCTCTCTCTCTCTCTCTCTCTCTCTCTCTCTCTCTCTCTCTCATAAGGGTACAAATTTATATATCAATAAGGCTCCAAGGAGCACGTGATAAACGTATCATTATTTATTCATTCCCCTATTAAGTTAGTTCTCGTATTGCTTGTACACATTAATTAAAAAGCAATTTTCACCGGAATATTTCTCTCTCTCTCTCTCTCTCTCTCTCTCTCTCTCTCTCTCTCTCTCTCTCTCTCTCTCTCTCTCTCTCTCTCTCTCTCTCTCTCTCTCTCTCTCTCTCTCTCTCTCTCTCTCTCCTCTCTCTCTCTCTCTCTCTCTCTCTCTCTCTCTCTCTCTCTCTCTCTCTCTCTCTCTCTCTCTCTCTCTCTCTCAGTAAAATTTGGCCCGGTACTATTATTCGATTTGGGAGTAATAATGACTCATAAAACTTCATACAACAGTTTATAGTTTAAACTATAGTGCTTAATCATAAAAGTTTTGCCACTTACACCTTTTTTTTCATCGGTTGAAATTATTATTTTATATTTAACATAAATTTCGTTGAACAATAAATTTAGATATTCCTGTATGAACACTTCGTTATTCCATGACTGCAGGGAGTTATTCCATCACTGGTTTGCAAAGTCCGATGATGTACTTACCTACTTATGCACTATTACATGTACTAAGTTCCACTTATGTATTTGGCTTATTTTATCTACCTTTATATGTAATGGTAATTTCCACTTTAATGTATCTTATCGGCGTGTTTTTTTTTTAATCACTGCCTTCTCAACTCCTGCCATATGCTATAAGTAACTACTATGATTTATATTAATAAATTTTCTTTTTGGTTTGTTATTCAAATAGCACAATTACCACTCTGTGACGAATGAGCTGCGAAGTGCGGTCAGCGTATACGGCGAATGCGCGGAGAGCACTGTGGTCACAACCTCAAATTGAACTGATAAAATCCTCATGGCGTTTCTCTCTTATCAGAAGATATCCGGGGTCGTGAGATAAGATTTATTATTCAGAAGTGAAATTAGATATGCTCCAACAAGATTAGATATGATGAAATGGTTTTACATTTTATGCTAGATTATGACTGGTTTAACGTCACTGTCCCCCTTTTCTATTTAGGGCTAGGACGGTGCCTTCTTGCCAAGGATTGGTTTTTGCAAGTGCGATCGTTACTGTGAGTGAATGCCCTTTCTAACTTCAGATCGTAGCGGTCCTCGAACTCCCGATCAGACGAATCAAAGTCGCGAAAGTTACCACTCAGCCACGGTGGTCACGTTAATTTTAATTGCTGTTCCTTTCTTCTGAGGTAAGTTGGATGGGTTAAGTGCTGGCCAGAGATGTATTTTTCTCAAAGAAATTTATATTTATATTTAAATTTGTAATTAGTAGTCACCGTGGCTCAAGCGGTAGTGTCCGCGACTTTGAGGCGTCAGGTCGAGGGTGCGCGCCCCGTCACGGTCTGAGGTTAGCAAGGGCATGCACTCAGGGCAACGATTACGTCTGCCAAATCAAGTCCTTAGCAAGAAGGCAACCGTCCTAACCCTTGGTAGAAAAGGGAGTCCGTGACGTAAAACCGGAACATTTAAATTTGTAATTAAGCGATTATGTGTTATTCGAAAAGTGATTTAGATATGCTTTGGGCTGCTAGTAATTAAGGTTTAATTTGAAGTAAGTATAGAATTGTTACTAAAATACTGTTCTGTATTCTGAATTGAGTCCGAAGTTTTGATGAATGCCGTGTTACTATAAAATATATTGTCCCGCAGTGAGTTTAAATTTATATTTCATCATTGTTATATTTTTTAAAATTTGCGCTACTTGTTACAGCCAACTTAGTGCCTTTACAGCAAAACTCTACTGATAAGTTTTGTCGGGTGATTTATCATATTAATATATACTGCCTTTTATAACTTTGCACCTGAGCTTCTAACCCTCTTAAATAACTGGGCTAGATACATTTAATGCTTTCAGACCAGCTTGGCATGTGATACGCGAACACCTTTAGAAATTAATTACGATGCAACTCTAAAGGTGTTCCCAGTAATGAGTATCTCATTTTAACTCGAATAAATGTCAGGTTTTTTTTTAGCAAAGTAAGTTTAGTACTTCTTCTTCTTCTTCTTCTTCTTCTCTCGCTTTTCCCAAATCTATATGGGGTCGCGGTTTCTTATCAGCCTTTTCCACTCTCTCCTGCCAAATGCTTCCTCTCCACTGAGGTCCTTCTCTCTCAAGTCGTCCCGAATTCAGTCATCTCATCTTCATGGTCTCCTCCTCCCTTTAATTCCCTCCACCTGTAGTTCCATCGTCCTTCTACCAATCCATTCTTCATCTCTCCTCATACAATGTCTATACCACTGAAGCATATTTAGTACTTATATATATATATATATATATATATATATATATATATATATATATATATATATATATATATATATATATATATATATATATATATATATCTGTGTGTAATTAAATACTTGTAGTATTGGGAAAAAGCCTCAAGCTTGTAATTCCCCGAATCCTAGTCGGTTCCATTTTTATACTCAATGATATTAATATTTGTCCATAAAACAATGAATGCATTAAGTCTTTACTTCTTCCTCGCTTAGCGACTTTCAGTCATCAACTATACGTATGTTAAAAATTTATTTCCTTATATCCCATAAAGTTTTCTTACGAATCTTCAAGTTATGACCTCCAGTGTGTATGGGTTTGTGTATGTTTACGTCATAAGGGTCGACTAAAAGGATAGCGGAGAGAAGTTCATCCCTCCTTTCCTTCATGGCATTTTTATTTTACACTAACAACCTTTATATAGTAAGGATGAGCAGGAAGTGAGGTTTCTCTACATCCATTTTTTTTTTCAGGTGTGACCACCTAAGAAGGCTTCAGCTGGACATGGTATTAAGAACATAAATAAAAAATGTGTTTGTGCTTCTTCTAGCTACACCATATAAGGGCGGTTTACACGGTCAAACGGTTCGTCGAACGCGGTTCGACAGACAAGTGTTTGAAGTGATGTTCGAACGTGTAAACGGGGTATTTGGTTGTCGAACACGTTCCGTGTTCGACAACCAAATACCCCGTTCACACGTTCGAACATCACTTCAAACGCTTGTCTGTCGAACCGCGTTCGACGAACCGTTTGACCGTGTAAACCGCCCTTATGGCTTACAGCTACAGCTGCTAGAATTATCATCAAACAGGTTGGGGCCGCGGTATCTCAACGTTAGTGATCGCTGTTAACTGTGGGTTCGATCCCGGTGCTGGTAGTCTGGAATGGCATCCAGCCGTAATCCTCCAACTCTAGCCATTCTGTGTCCGCCTCCATTTGAATGGGGAATTGTAACACTTAAGATAAAAATTATGATCAAACATACAAATAAAAAAGACAGTTATTTCACACAGTTTTATTAGGGTTGGTGCAGTTCGCATACTTGTGAATATCGTAATCAAATAACTCAATGTCGTATTTATATAAATCGACCAGATCTAAAAACTGTTGGTTTGTGAGCTGGCAGATGTAGTATTCAGTTACATCTGTAGTCGATTTGCCGTTTGCTCTGTTCAAAACTTGGGACTTGATGATATTCTCAACACCTGAAAAGAAGAGAAAAAAATATTATTATTATTGAGTTTTGGCACCCAGTATTTATTTATTTTTTTTTTTTTTACATTTTATGTCACTATTAGTCACCATTTAGGGTGGATGCAGACTGATTGAAACTGGGGAATTAAGCCTGGACACCCTTCATAACTTCCCGCGGTGTTCTCGATCGCAGGTCTATCACCTCGCGACGTGTCATTGTAACATTATATACCCTGAGTAATGGCACCATGTATAGAATATTCTTCTTCTTCTTCTTTCTCCTCCACATCATCATAATTATTATTATTATCATTATTATTATTATTATCATCATTATTTACATAATTACCTGTCTTATAAACGATATAGTTGGTGTCTTCTTCCAACGTTTCTACCTGGAAATCAAGAATTCATTAAAGAAATTGAAATGGCGTCGGGGTCCTCAGTGTTGCTTACAAATATTCTATTTTTATTTTTTATCTTTTCTTGTAGGACTGTCCATTGTATACTTGAGCCTAGCAATATGTAGCGACAATTCCGTGATTTTCGCGTCATTGCGTTAAACTTACGCCACATTTGAGTATATTTTGATTCGCATCCAGGCTATGGGGAAAAAATAACAAATTATCTTATGAGAGATATATAAATGACTGGATTAAAATAACTTACTTTCTGCTTTCTCGCCAAGTAATGGGATGAAATATATGATTTAATGTATTTTTACTTATACGGATTATTATTATTATTATTATTATTATTATTATTATTATTATTATATATTATTTAAACAGTTATGAGTTGGGGAGAGAGGTAAAACGGAGATTAATGGTCGCAGTGTCGTCCCAACGTCTTGTCTTATCATAGGATAATCCAGTTCTCTCTCTCTTATACAGTTTCTGTGGTCTAGTAGACTAAACTGTGTTGCTCTAAACTAGAGTTCGCAGGTTCGATTCCCGACAAGGAAAGGAGATTATTATTATTATTACTATAATAATAATAATAATAATAATAATAATATTATTATTATTATTATTATTATTAGTAGTAGTAGTAATAGTTGTAGTAGTAGTAGTAGCACAAAACCTTTGCAATAATATCGAAGTTATTGAGGCATGGAGTGCAGAAATCATTCATAGGTATCCAGTGTTCGTTTATGGGACGACGTTTTTTTCTCTGGTCAATGATATACTGAACGAACTGGGCAAAGGTAGGAACTGGGAGACCTTTCGTTGGAATCTGGTTTGTCCAGTCGCTTGGATGTTGATCCTTCAGTTCTGGATGGCTCCTTAACATCTTTGCTGCTAAAGGTCGGTAGTAGCTCTTTTGGCTGAGGATTTTGTCTCTATTGGATAAATTGATTTATGATTTAGAAATCTTTTTTTCACTACCAATAGGGAAATAGAATCATTTTGTGTGTGTGGAGGTATGAGCATTTTATTTTTTATTTTTAGGGATGCAAGGGTCAAATTATTGGTTGGTAGGGTATGCTTTGAGTATGGAATTAGAGTGAATAGTTTCTAAACATTGGTAGGAATAGGAGTAAGATTTTAGGATATACTTACAGTATGTGTAATGTAAAAGTTTCATTAGTATATAGAGCGCTTTCTTACGTTCAGTCCCAAGGTCTCATTTACAGATTTTTTTATAACATACAACTTTAAAATAGGTATCTTTTCCAATAGTATTTTGTCAGTTAAGATATAGATATTTGTATTAAAATCTGGGATATAAATTTAAATTGCATATGCATATACAGAGAATTTTTTTTTTATCTGGGGGATGAATTTAAATTGCATACGCATATACAGAGAAATGTAATAAAATCTGGGGCATGAATTTAAATTGCATATGCATATATTCGTGTAAACCTTGTTGACTTTTACCATACCTCGTAACTCTGGTAAAAGAATGGAAATTCGTTTAGATATAACAAAAATATTAAATAAATATGAAAAAAATAATAGAAAATATCAAGATATTTTAGTCAATATTATCTCGTAATACGTCTCTAGTTGTGGAACTGTTGTACAGGAAAAATGTATAGTGATTATCTATAATGTAATCATTGACCCTCAATAGCTGGTTCAGGAATGAATCTTATATGTAGAATTTTAATACGAAAACATAATACTGCATATGCCTCTAATTATGTAAAAATTCTGTACCGTAAAATAAATTGATGAATTATCTATAATTTTCTAGAGTTAGGTCAAACGTGAATTATATATGTAGGTGTTTAATATGGAAAATATACTGATCACTGAAATACATTTTAAAGGTCTGTGTAACGTTGTTAAAGCTTGCAATAAAACTATTAATACCTGTATCCTGATATTAATCTGCTAAAGGGATGCCTAACGATGATGAAGGTGATTGAATGAGGAAGAGCACTTCGAGCTTCATCCACTTCTGAGACTGAAGGCCTGAAAGTATACGTACATTATTTATTTAATGCCAGGTAATATTGCTTTACAACAAATGAGTTCGTAAATTACTTTCACTTGACTTTTATCTTTGAACTATCGGAGTGAAATCGAACCAATTTCTAGATACAACAAAAAATATGAAAACATTATTAGGAATTTGGTATTTATCATATACAGACATCAACTTTGCCAGATTCTCACCTCCTTGGTAAACAACTTCGTTCATATATGTGCCTATGTTAGTGCATTAACTGTAGAGTTAATCTAAAGGAAATACAGAAATTTCTGCCTGTTTTCGATGCCTTAGCTCATGCCAAATAGGTTCCATATATGATATGCCATATCCATTTTGCTTAATCATGGTTCCTGGAGAGTTGGCAGGAGTGTGACAGCGACAGGCATCAATACTAATCCATCCACAGTGAATATATGAAAATTTTACTTTTTCTCCACTACGGAATGTGGCAGGCTCGAAAACAGAATGTTATCCACCAGGCCAGAGCTTAACCTACGAAGCCACAGAAGCGAGTTTCAAGTGGTACGTTGGTAAATAGCTAAGCTCTGCACTATCTAGATAGGTTTTATTTTTTATGAGTGTGACACCGTGACAGGCAAGAAAATTGCCCTCATCAGGCCCAGGCACCAAGAAAACACTGAGACGAAGAAAAAGAAAAAGCTCACAAGCCAAATAGAAGAGAATGATATACACTATATGAAAGAAGAGTCACCTTTTGTACTTGGCTCTAGCCAAATTGAGCGGAGCATTCCTGTTGGCAATAAGCTCCGTCTCACTGTAGCCGGCGAGAGAATTGAAATTCCAAAGCCATGTACTAGAAGCGGCTTTGAAGATGTTGCACCAAATAAGTCCATACTTACGGTTAATCATAAATTGGTCTGTTCTGCGTTTATTTATAAATGAAGGTTTGTTAAGAGCATATGCCTTGCAGACCTGGGAATGTATTATTATTATTATTATTATTATTTATTATTATTATTACTTATTATTATTATTATTATTATTATTATTATATTATTATTGTTATTATTATTATTATTATTATTATTATTATTATTATTAGTATTAATATAAGGTAACTGTATAACCAGTATAAAACTTGTACTCTCTGCATAAATATCACAACGTAATTTTATATAACTATCAGAATGATAATAATAATAATAAAAGTGAAAAATCCGTTGTAACTCTCCCATTAAATGCTATATTGGGGAAGTAAATCTTGTCTAATTATGTTTCCTTAATATGTCTTTTTGGGACCTCTTATTGCGTAAGAAGAAAGTATTAGTAATAATAATAATAATAATAATTATAATAGTAATTATAATTATGATAATGAAAATCGTAATTGTTAAAGAAATTATAAGAGATGTTCCAATTGCATTCATTTATAAGATTAAATAGTCGCTAACATAATGTTCCCAATTTAATAAACGTTTTACGAAGACACTACCTATCCGTCCTA
Source organism: Halocaridina rubra (assembly GCA_037179515.1). Classification (NCBI taxonomy): domain Eukaryota; kingdom Metazoa; phylum Arthropoda; class Malacostraca; order Decapoda; family Atyidae; genus Halocaridina; species Halocaridina rubra. Next base: position 46,402 of record JAXCGZ010007703.1, read on the forward strand.
TGAAGACTTCCTTAAATATTTCAAAAGAGCCCAAATTCCTACCTCCTGTAGGTGATCTTTTCGCTTCTTGAAATAATCTGGCAACGATATGTCCATAGAATCTCTGAAGACGAATTGTCCGTTCTCACATATGAAGAAAAAAAAATGGTGTTAGGATTATGTGTGTGTAATTATAGTAACTTTAAATCATTATGTCCTTGTTCATTATTATACAGATAATGTCCTCACTCCTCTTCTCACTTCTTTTGTCTTTTAAGCAGGTTTTAAAATGTGCTCTCCGCGGTCATGTATAATGAAGAAAGCATTTTCCCTTAGGCCTATATTGTATCGCCATGAGTCATTTTCCTTTATAAAGAATAAATATATCCTAGACCTGTATTTGATTTTTTTAAACTATAATCTAATATTGTTATGCGATTGTTAAAATTGGTTTCCACTCTTAATATAAAACTCTCGCTTCCATCTCAGTTATAAAGAAAAATTTGTCTCAGTTATAGGTTAGTCTCTTAGGTAACTTTTAATGTTATGTTGTCTTAACCGAATTTTAAAAAAACACGCACTGCTGCTAGTTGTAGAGAAGAAAAATATTCTCTTAGGCCTATTTTGTTTCTTTTTGTAACTTTCATCATATGTTGTATTCTACAAGTTTTTAAAACACGTGAGCTTTACTCTTACTAAGTTGAATTAATTTTTTCTTCTAAGGCCTATTTTATTTTCAATTTGCATCTTTATTCTTATGTCGACTTAGGCATATGTTTTGAAACAGAGGCTCTCCACCCTCAGCTATAATGAAGATAAAAATCCTCTAAGATCTATCTGGTTTCTTTGTTACTTTAGTCTTACAATGCCAATCAAGTTATAGAGACCAATTCAGGTTTCTTTGTTGCTTGAATCGTGCAGTGCCAATCAAGTTATATTGCAATACACGCACATGCTCGCATAGTATGTAATTGATTTTGGAACTGTAGGAATAATTTTGTAACTGACTTCCTGCTCCTTAGTATTCATACTTCTCTTATTTAACACCAGCAAGAATAAACACACACACATACATATGTATTTGTTTTATGAGTTTGACACTGGAACATGCAAGAACATTGCCCTCAACAGGCCCGGGCACCAAGAAAAGATCGAGAGGAAAAAAAGTAGAAGTTTAAGGGCGAGGCAGAATGATGCACATTAGGAAATGGACAGTCTGAATGAATAGTCGAAGTAATGATGACCTAGAGATATGATAGAATTAGGCCCTGCGATGACAATAGATTTATTTTTTGAAGGAGGATAGTTTATAGGAATTAGGAAAGACAAAAGGAGAAAGGAGAGTTCCAGTGTCTGGAGATGGATAAGAAGAAATAGTTGTCGCACTAACCAATCCGTGAGCTACAAATCTCCACACAGTACCTGAGAGACCAGGCCACTCGGCAAGTGCTACGCGCCCTCGGAAGGGAGGGAGAAATGCAACTAGTCAACTCATCAGAATAGCGATGGAAGTAGCAATGATAGAAAAGAGAAAGGGATGATACATTACGACAAATAGAGAATCAAGATGAGAAGTAAGAGAAGTTTCACTGCCGTAGAGTTAATCTTATCAAGGATATAAGTATAAGAAGCAGTACCCCAGTGTTCTAGGCATAGATATATAAGACCTTTAGAGACTAACTAACTGAAAAGATGAAAAGTAATGACGAAAACAAAATGGAACCCCCAGTGTTTTAGATGCAGATTTAGATATTTGGATTATATGACACCCCTCAAACCAAGTTTTTTTTTTTTTTAGTGTGACACTGGGACAGGCAAAAACTGCCATCATCAATAAAAGCCTGGGCACGAGAAAACATTAAGACTAAGGAAAAGAAAAAGCTCATGGACAAGGCGGAGATAGGGTAATGATACACTAATGAAAAGGACAGACTGAAAAAACAGTCGAAGTACCGAGGACCAAGAGATATGAAGGATTACGCCCTGAGATGACGATAGATCCACTTTTTGAAGGAAGATAGGTTATAAGAATTTGGAAAGACAGAAGGAGGAAGAGAGTTCCAGAGTCTGGGAAGAAGCAGTCGCTGTACCGACGAATACACGAGCTACAGATCTCCACACAGTACCTGTAAGACGAGGCCGCTTGGAGAGTACTACATGGCCCTGCAGTGGAGGAGGGATGCAACTCGCCAACTCATCAGGGAAGCGATGGATAGTAGCGATAGAAAAAAGAAAGGGATGATCCCTTAGGTGAAGAGAGAGAGGGAATCTAGGTTAGAAGTAAGAGAAAGATCATTAATGAGCCTGACTGCCTTAGATTCAACCCTATCAAGGAGATAAATATAAGAAGAAGCACCCCAGATGTGTGAGCAGTATTCTAAGTATGGACATATAAGACCTTTATAGATTTTAAGTAACTATAAAGAGGAAAAGTAATGACGAAAACGAAACAGAACCCCCAATTTTTTGGAAGCAGATTTAGAATGTGTAATTCCTCTAAGACAAGTTAGGGGCTATATGGATTCCTAATATGTTGATAGAATTAAGAGGGTAAATTTCGTTAGTATCGAAGACAATAGGGCTATCAAGAGGAGAAGAAAATAAAGAGATAGCCAGAAACTGTGTCTTAGAGGCATTATATATAACTGAATTTTAGGTTCCTCAAAATTTAGATACCTATTGAAAATCGGATATGAGAGCTAACAAAAGAGTGATACGAGACTGATTACAAGTACCAGATGACTGTTTTGAAGAGAAGGCAGAAGAAAAATGAAGGGAAGACTCTTCGGCTAAGGCGTGGAGAAGAGAGGAGGATAGGGAGTGGAGAAGATCGCTAATGAAGAGAAGGAGCAGAGTAGGTGAAAGAACAGAGCCCTGTAGACCACCACTGGTAAGTGGGTATGAGCTACATGTTGCACCATCAACAACCACAGATATAAAACGGTCAGAAAGAAAACTGGAAATCAGAGAGCAGGGAGAAGGGATAAAGCCATAACCAGGAAGTTTGGCCAGTAGAGCTTTGTGCCACACTCTGTCAAAAGCCTTAGAAATATCAAGGACGACGGCAAAAGGATTCCCTTAGTTCTTCAGAGAAGGTGACCATGCATGAGAGAGATAGGACAGGTCACCAGTGGATCTTGCCTTGCGGAAACCGTACTGGTGATCGGAAATATGAGTCTTAGATTCAAGATGTTTCCAAAAGTGAATCTTGAGCAGTTTCAAATACTTTATCGATAGCAGAGGTTAGGGCGATAGGTCTGTAGTTGGAAGGAATAGAGTGGTCACCTCTCTTAGGAACACGTTGAACTACAGCATGTTTCCAGGATGAAGGATAGATACTGGTTGAGAGAATTAGGCAAAAAAGACGGCAAAGCATGGAAGCTAGTTCATTTGTAAACTCCTTAAGGAACCTTGCAGGGATACCATCGAGTCCTGATGCCTTGTTCAACTTTAGAGAGCGAAGAACCTAATGAACTTTGAGTGAAGAAAGAATAAGGGAAGGCATAGGGTTAGAGAAAGGTAAAGTGCGAGGAACAGATGAGGCGGAATTGCTTATGTAATAATTGGTAGAAAAATGAGAAGCAAAGAGAGTGGCTTTGTCAGTGGAAGAGCAAGCTGTAGAACCATCAGGGCGATCGAGAAGGGAAATGCCTGAGTTACAGAAGTTTTTGGGGAGGTTTATGGCTAAGGACCAAAAACATTTATCAGTGGGAGAGGAGTTAAGATCATCAACTTTACTTCTTAAAAAGGATGCTTTAGACCTTCAAATCTGAGTAGTGCAGCAATTTCTAACTTTAATAAAAGCATATGGATCTCTTTTAATTAGCTGCACAGTATAATAATAATAATAATAATAATAATAATAATAATAATAATAATAATAATAATAATAATAATAATAATAATAATAGTAGTAGTTTTATGTGTTACTATGAGTTCTCATTTTGTGGGTGGACAGACAGAGTGTAGCTAGGAAATTAAGTCTGTATGCCCTCTCTATCGCCTCACGGTGGCTTGATAGCGAGTTTGTCAATTCCCGAGTGGAGTATTTTAACTACTTGACTAACATGATCCCCAATAATAATGGCAATGATAATTTACTAGAGTACACACACACCTCTCTCTCTCTCTCTCTCTCTCCTCTCTCTCTCTCTCTCTCTCTCTCTCTCTCTCTCTCTCTCTCTCTCTCTCTCTCTCTCTCTCTCTCTCTCTCTTCCTTTCCACTGTAGTCAAAACATTTCGTGACATGAATTTCTTTCTAGACTTCTATAATTCAGTAGGAAATGAAATCTTACATGCAAGTTAGACACATGTCTGGCTAATTATATTTGAAAATGATTTTGGTTGTGAAATAATTAGACAGATGGATAGATTGATCGATAGCTGGAATAAATGCCTGGGTAATGGATTGCCTCGTTGAGGTCCTCCCTCAAAATTATCATGGCTCTTACCAGGGGAACATCAGAGCATAGAATCGATCACAGGCTTTAGTGTCTAAGAGTACAATGCTTAGCTGCCTCTTGGAATACATTTTGAAAAGTTAGGAATCACGTCGGTGAGGCCCTCCCTCTAAAAGCGACTCTTAAATCTCAACGTGATTCAGGAATCATCAGAACTTAATTTTGGTGCCCTTTTGCTTTGCCCGAGAGTCGCGGGATAGATCCTTGGCGGTTTGTGACTAGGAGCACCGTAGCAGCGATTAACAAACAACGGGGGGGGACTAGGAATCCCCCCCCCCTTGTATCAACCTCCTGCGAGACGTCAAAGAAGAAGGGGAGTAGAGGGGAGAATAACTTCTCCCCAAACTTTCCTTTCTTGATGTCGGCTACCCCCCAATTTAAGGGGGAAACAGCCAAGGTATATGTATGTATAATTTATGTTTGAGAGAGAGGGGGGGGGGATCACCTGATGCCGTATTGCCAAAAGCTCGTAGCTCTCGCATATATGACCCTATTATGTCTCATAACTTAATCTTGTCTAATTCAATCGCCGCTCTCTTGCTTATTCTTTATATGACGTTTCACTTGCTTGTACATTATGTGACTTGGCTAATTCAAAGCTTATAGCACGCCCAAAAAATACCTCTTCTAATTGCTAAGCTCGTAGATGAAAAATATATTACCTGCTTTAATTCCTAATAATATAGCTCTTGCAACTTAATATACTCATAGCTTGGACATGTCATGCTCATGTATGTATGTATTGCCCTAATTGTACTTATTTAACTCTACCTACGGAAAAGAGCCTTATGCTCGTAAAAAGAAACTCTACGTCTCCTGATCGGTTTACACACACACACAACACACACACACACACACAAATACCTCTTCTAATTGATAAGCTCGTATATGACAAATATATTACCTGCTTTAATTCCTAATAATATAGCTCTTGCAACTTAATATACTCATAGCTTGGACATGTCATGCTCATGTATGTATGTATTGCCCTAATTGTACTTATTTAACTCTACCTACGGAAAAGAGCTCTTGTAAGGGTAGCCTTCAGGCACATGGACAAGGAAATGTTCAGAAATATTTATGTAACCTATGTGAGGCCAAAACTCGAATATGCAGCCCCCTTTTGGAATCCGCACTTGAGAAAGCACATAGCTAAGCTTGAAAAAGTTCAAAGACATGCCACGAAACTGGTGCCAGAAATACGCAATCTCAGTTATGATGAGAGGCTGAGGGAATTAGACTTACCATCACTGGAAGCTAGAAGAGTGAGGGGGATATGGTGACAGTCTTTAAATTCCTTCATGGTTATGATAGAGTGGATAGGGATCGATATTTTGATATGGCTGGCTCTAGAACTAGAGGTCATAGTTTGAAGCTTGGTAAGAAAACTTGTTTGCAGGATGTAAGGAAATACTTTTTCAGTGTAAGAGTAGTTGATAATTGGAATTGGCTAAGCGAGGAGGTAGTTAATGCTATCTCAATCCATAGTTTTAAGGACAGGTATGATAAGTATGACTAAGTCTAAAATGGAACCGATCAGGAGACGGGCAGATACGAGCTTTGGGCTCTTTCCCGTAAACACAATTAGGTAATCACCACACACTGATTTGATCAATGATCTTGAATAAACAACCTGTCGAAATCAAGCTTGTACATTACACATATATAGCTTTTCAGTTATAATCTTGTGGCTCATGTACACACATATATTTACATGTGTGTGCACGTGTGCATAGAACGACCTAAGTCACAAATTCACAGCTCACACACATGTAACCCGTGTAATTTATCACCTAATGTCTCCCACATATGCAAACTCCCTATACCATAGCCCGTGTCATGCATTAGAGATCCTTACCGATGTCACGTCGTTGTTGTCAAATATGGCATCTACCTCGACATTTATGGTTTCGTTTCCGTCAACAGGACTTCTATCCTGCAAGAGCAGAAGACTGTGTCAGTAAAGAATTGAAATGAAATAGAAAAAAAATAAGTTCTAGTTTTTGAGAAGCCTGGAAACATATGTAATAAATATGGAAATTTATCAACGTTGAGCCATGGAAACATATCAGAGACTTCTGAAACCAAGCATTTTTTATCTGGAACTTTGTTGGCTCTCCATATTAAACTAGAAAAATGAAGATTGGCACTTAAATATACTGTAATGTATATGGACATACTTACTATATTTTCTGTGGTGTGTCTAATCCGTATGTACAGAAATCCATAACACAGCACTAATGCCGTCACTATTCCTAGACACTTGGCACTTGTCGACATATTGTTCTCTGAAATATTTAGTAAATTTCTTCATTTCATTTAAAATGAGTGTGTCATAATGGATATATTGAATGGTTATCACCCAGAAAGTCTTAGTTGAATTTCGAAGGTAGTTAGCAATGGTTTTCTTCAGCAGAGCCACTTGGCCTATATGACGGAGAGGTTAGTGGCAACTAATATTTAGTATGTAGCCCATACCACCCCATTTTACGCAGCAAGCTCAGTGTACTCGCCAGTGTAAAGTGTTTATAGAGCAGTCTCTTTGCAAGCTATGACTGCAGGAAAGTCAAAATGCATTTCCAACGCCACTTAATTACTTAATAACTTGAAGTGCACTGCAGCAACACGCCATGAAAAAAAAAATTCTCCTCTGCATTAATCATGGTGAACTTCTGCTTCTGAATGAGTGGCTGGTGAATCATAAAGGAGCAAACAAAATCTTTTTGTTTTGCTCTTAGTACTCAAAATGGAAAATGTACCTGTGTGTTTCTTGTAATATATATATATATATATATATATATATATATATATATATATATATATATATATATATATATATATATATATATATATATATATACAGTATATATATATATATATATATATATATATATATATATATATATATATATATATATATATATATATATATATATATATATATATATATATATATATATATATATATATATATATATATATACAGTATATATATATATATATATATATATATATATATATATATATATATATATATATATATATATATATATATATATATATATATATATATATATATATATATATATATATATATATATATATATATATATATATATATATATATATATATATATATATATATATATATATAAAGAGAGAAAGAGAGAGATAGAGCATGCATGCTCAGTATACACTCAATATTTTGTAATGACTGTGCATGCTGTCCATCTCTCTCTAGCCTCCTGGCTAGTACAGTGGTAATGCGCTGGCCTCGCATTCGCGAGGTCGACGGATCGCACCTCTTCCAGGCAAGAGAGTTTAAGCTGTTTACTGGGGAGGTTACTGCTGTGGCTAGGCACCACAGTGGAGGCTGGGGCCTGTGCCGGTTGGCGACCGCCCTATGGGTCCTCCATGACCCGTTCCACTCATCCTTGGGCGGAGAATCTAAAACAACAACTCTCTCTCTCTATCTATCTAACTATCCATTTGTCTAGCTATCTAAGTATAGATAGAAAGACAGACTTGTGTGTATATATATATATATATATATATATATATATATATATATATATATATATATATATATATATATATATATATATATATATATATATATATATATATATATATATATACAGAGAGAGAGAGAGAGTATGCATGCACAGTATTCACACAATAGAATCAGTACTGAAATAGCTGTATTTGCATTGTTCCACGTAATATTACACTACTTTACAGTTTTATTTTTATTAAAAGAGAAATATAGTTTGCACTTCACTATTTGTTTTCCATAAATTTCATGCTGCCAATATTTTTCGAAATGTTTACCCTCAAGCACAAACTTATCGTAAGTTACGTTGCTTTGCTGTATTGTAAGGCCACTTTCACACCAAAGTGGCACGTCGCACGTGGTATGCCATGTGGCATACCAATTAAAAGTGAACATTCGGAAATATATGATACCTTTCACACAGAAGTGGCGTGGCACATGGGACGTGTCACACCACTTCTGTGTGTAAGGTTTCATATATTTCCGGATGTTCGTTTTCAACTGTCGTGCCACGTGGTATGCTACTTGCGACGTGCCACTTTAGTGTGAAAGCAGCCTAAAGTATATAGTTTTGCTGTTAGTTCACTGTAATGAAAAAGATCCTCCC
>JAXCGZ010007703.1:62500-97500 GCA_037179515.1 Halocaridina rubra
AACACTGAGTGTCTTACTCTAACCCTCTGTTCCCTTCCTTCTAAGTAAGTTTGTATCCATTCCAAGACATTTCCACCTATTCTAGCCATTGCTTGCAGCTTCCTAATAAGTCTCCCATGTGGAACAGTGTCAAACGCTTTCTGGAAGTCTAAGAATATGCAATCTGCCCAGAATGTGTGTGTGATTACCTAATTGTGATTACCTAATTATGTTTACGGGAAAGAGCCCAAAGCTCGTATCTTCCCGTCTCCTGGTCGGTTCCATTTTATACTTAGTCATACTTATCATACCTGTCCTTAAAACTATGGATTGAGATAGCATTAACTACCTCCTCGCTTAGCGAATTCCAATTATCAACTACTCTTACACTGAAAAAGTATTTCCTTACATCCTGCAAAGAAGTTTTCTTACGAAGCTTCAAACTATGACCTCTAGTTCTGGAGCCAGCCATATCAAAATATCGATCCCTATCCACTCTATCATGACCATGAAGGAATTTAAAGACTGTCACCATATCCCCCCTCACTCTTCTAGCTTCGAGTGATGGTAAGTCTAATTCCCTCAGCCTCTCATCATAACTGAGATTGCGTATTTCTGGCACGTGATTACCTAATTGTGATTACCTAATTGTGTTTGCGGGAAAGAGCCCAAAGCTCGTATCTTCCCGTCTCCTGATCGGTTCCATTTTAGACTTAGTCATACTTATCATACCTGTCCTTAAAACTATGGATTGAGATAGCATTAACTACCTCCTCGCTTAGCGAATTCCAATTATCAACTACTCTTACACTGAAAAAGTATTTCCTTACATCCAGCAAAGAAGTTTTCTTACGAAGCTTCAAACTATGACCTCTAGTTCTAGAGCCAGCCATATCAAAATATCGATCCCTATCCACTCTATCATAACCATGAAGGAAGGAATTTAAAGACTGTCACCATATCCCCCCTCACTCTTCTAGCTTCGAGTGATGGTAAGTCTAATTCCCTCAGCCTCTCATCATAACTGACATTGCGTATTTCTGGCACTAGTTTCGTGACATGTCTTTGAACTTTTTCAAGCTTATCTATGTGCTTTTTCAAGTGTGGATTCCAAAAGGGGGCTGCATATTCGAGTTTTGGCCTCACATAGGTTACATAAATATATCTGAACATTTCCTTGTCCATGTGCCTGAAGGCTACCCTTACATTTGATAAGAATGCATATGCTGCCCTTACTATGCCATTTATATGTATTTCTGGAGACAAATCTCCCAGTATGTTTACTCAGATCTCTCTCATTTTCTGTCGCTTGAAGTTGTACTCCAGCCACCGAGTAGTCAAGCTTGGGCCTTCTTGCACTTGTACCCATTCTCATTACCTTACATTTTGAAGTATTGAATTTTATTAGCCACTTTTCTGACCACTCATGCAGACTATTTATATCTTCCTGAAGTTCTCTACCATTGTTCTCGTTTCCTACTTTCTTCACAATCTTTGCATCGTCTGCAAACATATTCATGAATGAATATACAGACTCTGGTAGGTCATTTACATATACAAGGATCAAAAGTGGCCCTAAAATTGAACCCTGTGGAACTCCACTACTAACTCTTCTCCATTCAAACACTGAGTGTCTTACTCTAACCCTCTGTTCCCTTCCTTCTAAGTAAGTTTGTATCCATTCCAAGACATTTCCACCTATTCTAGCCATTGCTTGCAGCTTCCTAATAAGTCTCCCATGTGGAACAGTGTCAAACGCTTTCTGGAAGTCTAAGAATATGCAATCTGCCCAGAATGTGTGTGTGATTACCTAATTGTGATTACCTAATTATGTTTACGGGAAAGAGCCCAAAGCTCGTATCTTCCCGTCTCCTGGTCGGTTCCATTTTATACTTAGTCATACTTATCATACCTGTCCTTAAAACTATGGATTGAGATAGCATTAACTACCTCCTCGCTTAGCGAATTCCAATTATCAACTACTCTTACACTGAAAAAGTATTTCCTTACATCCTGCAAAGAAGTTTTCTTACGAAGCTTCAAACTATGACCTCTAGTTCTGGAGCCAGCCATATCAAAATATCGATCCCTATCCACTCTATCATGACCATGAAGGAATTTAAAGACTGTCACCATATCCCCCCTCACTCTTCTAGCTTCGAGTGATGGTAAGTCTAATTCCCTCAGCCTCTCATCATAACTGAGATTGCGTATTTCTGGCACGTGATTACCTAATTGTGATTACCTAATTGTGTTTGCGGGAAAGAGCCCAAAGCTCGTATCTTCCCGTCTCCTGATCGGTTCCATTTTAGACTTAGTCATACTTATCATACCTGTCCTTAAAACTATGGATTGAGATAGCATTAACTACCTCCTCGCTTAGCGAATTCCAATTATCAACTACTCTTACACTGAAAAAGTATTTCCTTACATCCAGCAAAGAAGTTTTCTTACGAAGCTTCAAACTATGACCTCTAGTTCTAGAGCCAGCCATATCAAAATATCGATCCCTATCCACTCTATCATAACCATGAAGGAAGGAATTTAAAGACTGTCACCATATCCCCCCTCACTCTTCTAGCTTCGAGTGATGGTAAGTCTAATTCCCTCAGCCTCTCATCATAACTGAGATTGCGTATTTCTGGCACCAGTTTCGTGGCATGTCTTTGAACTTTTTCAAGCTTAGCTATATGCTTTCTCAAGTGCGGATTCCAAAAGGGGGCTGCATATTCGAGTTTTGGCCTCACATAGGTTACATAAATATTTCTGAACATTTCCTTGTCCATGTGCCTGAAGGCTACCCTTACATTTGATAAGAATGCATATGCTGCCCTTACGATGCCATTTATATGTTTTTTCTGGAGACAAATCTGCTAGTACGTTTACGCCTAGATCTCTCTCATTTTCTGTCTCTTGAAGTTGTACTCCAGCCACCGAGTAGTCAAGCTTGGACCTTCTTGCACTTGTACCCATTCTCATTACCTTACATTTTGAAGTATTGAATTTCATTAGCCACTTTTCTGACCACTCATGCAGATTATTTAGATCCTCCTGAAGTTCTCTACCATTGTTCTCGTTTTTTACTTTCTTCACAATCTTTGCATCATCTGCAAACATATTCATGAATGAATTTACAGACTCTGGTAGGTCATTTACATATACAAGGAACAAAAGTGGCCCTAAAACTGAACCCTGTGGAACTCCATTACTAACTCTTCTCCATTCAGACACTGAGTGTCTTACTCTAACCCTCTGTTCCCTTCCTTCTAAGTAAGTTTTTTATCCATTCCAAAACATTCCCACCTATTCTAACCATTGATTGCAGCTTCCTAATAAGTCTCCCATGTGGAACAGTGTCAAACGCTTTCTGGAAGTCTAGGAATATGCAGTCTGCCCAGCCCTCTCTTTCCTGTAAGATTTGGCTTTCCTCATCATAAAATTCTAATAAGTTTGTTACTATTGATCTACCTTCTCTGAAGCCATGTTGCCTCTCTGACAAAAAGTTGAAGGATTCCAAGTGAAGAGAGATATGTTTCCTTAGTAGTTTCTCCATAACTTTGCAAACTATGCTGGTCAAGGAAACTGGTCTATAGTTCAGAGCCGTATCCCTCCTACCCTTTTTGAAGATAGGTATCACATTTGCTTGTTTCCAGCATCTTGTAATCTCCCCCGACTCCAGTGACTCCTTAAATATGATACTTAGTGCCACTGATATTGTGTTTGCGCATTTTTTAAGCACATGAGGGGATATGTCATCAGGACCTGTAGCTTTATGAACATCTAAATCCATCAGCGCTTTGCATACCTCTGTGGCTGCAAGGTTGATGTTCTCTAATACCGGCCCTTGAGCTTCTATCACTGCAATCTGAGGGGGTGGGGGTATTTTCTACTGTAAATACTGACTGAAACTCCTTGTTCAATTCTTTGCAGATCTCTTCATCCGTCTCAGTGATGCTTCCATCCGCTCTCTTTAGCCTTAAAACCTGTTCTTTTACCTTCAGTTTTCCTCTGATAAAGCTGTGGAAAAGCTTGGGAATTTCTTTAGCCTTCCTGGTGATGTCCCTCTCATAGTCTCTCTCTGCCTCTCTCCTTTTACTTAGGTAGTCATTTCTTGCTCTTTTGTAGGTTTGCCAGGCATTTATGTTTCTTCTCCTCCTATACCTTTTCCAGCATTTGTCTCTCCACTCCTTAGCTCTTTTACACCCATTATCGAACCATTTCTCTCTGGCATGAATTACACCTACTTTGGTGACAGGTATGCAGCAATCTACTATCTTCCCATATTTCTCACAAAAGATGTCATACATTTCTTGTACAGATTTGTTGTAAAATAAGGTTCTCCAGTCAATAACTGCAAAAAGCTTATTCATTTTGATGTAATCTCCTTTCCGATAGTTCCTCCTCATATATATATATATATATATATATATATATATATATATATATATATATATATATATATATATATATATATATATTAAGCAAATAAGCACATTAATATGTGAAAACATGAATCATTATTTACCCCGACCGGGACTCGAACCTAGGACTTATAATTGCTAAGTCGAGGCGCTACCAACTTGACACCACAAAAGGCTAAAAGAAATCCAACCTTATAGCTTATATCTGCTATACTTAGGAATGAACGCATTCTATCTGAATGCCACTATGTTCATATTACAGATTCCCCAACCTCACTCGTGGCTTCATTTTCACATTTAATTCAATTCCCAATCTCATTCGGGTTATACAATAACCAAATAACCACATTACATATGTGAAAACATGAATCATTATTTACCCCGACCGGGACTCAAACCTAGGACTTATAATTACTAAGTCAAGGCGCTACCAACTTCACACCACAGAAGGTTAAAAGGAATCCAACCTTATAGCTTATTTCTGCTATACTTTGGAATGAACGCATTCTATCTGAATGCCACTATGTTCATATTATAGATTCCCCAACCTCACTCGTGGTTTCATTTTCACATTTAATTCAATTCCCAATCTCATTCGGGTCATACAATAACCAAATAAGCACATTACATATGTGAAAACATGAATCTTTATTTACACCCACCGGGACTCGAACCTAGGACTTATAATTACTAAGTCAAGGCGCTACCAACTTCACACCACAGAAGGTTAAAAGGAATCCAACCTTATAGCTTATATCTGCTATACTTAGGAATGAATGCATTCTATCTGAATGCCACTATGTTCATATTACAGATTCCCCAACCTCACTCATGGCTTCATTTTCACATTTAATTCAATTCTCAATCTCATTCGGGTCATACAATAACCAAATAAGCACATTACATATGTGAAAACATGAATCATTATTTTCCCCGACCGGGACTCGAACCTAGGACTTATAATTACTAAGTCAAGGTGCTACCAACTTCACTCCACAGAAGGTTAAAAGGAATCCAACCTTATAGCTTATATCTGCTATACTTAGGAATGAACGCATTCTATCTGAATGCCACCATGTTCATATTACAGATTCCCCAAGCTCACTCGTGGCTTCATTTTCACATTTAATTCAATTCCCAATCTCATTCGGGTCATACAATAACCAAATAACCACATTACATATGTGAAAATATGAATCATTATTTACCCCGACCGGGACTCGAACCTAGGACTTATAATTACTAAGTCAAGGCGCTATCAACTTCACACCACAGAAGGTTAAAAGGAATCCAACCTTACAGCTTATATCTGCTATACTTAGGAATGAACGCATTCTATCTGAATGCCACTATGTTCATATTACAGATTCCCCAACCTCACTCGTGGCTTCATTTTCACATTTAATTCAATTTCCAATCTCATTCGGGTCATACAATAACCAAATAAGCACCCTTCATATGTGAAAACATGAATCATTATTTACCCCGACCGGGACTCAAACCTAGGACTTATAATTACTAAGTCAAGGCGCTACCAACTTCACACCACAGAAGGTTAAAAGGAATCCAACCTTATAGCTTATATCTGCTATACTTTGGAATGAACGCATTCTATCTGAATGCCACTATGTTCATATTACAGATTCCCAACCTCACTCGTGGTTTCATTTTCACATTTAATTCAATTCCCAATCTCATTTGGGTCATACAATAACCAAATAAGCACATTACATATGTGAAAACATGAATCATTATTTACCCCGACCGGGACTCGAACCTATGACTTATAATTACTAAGTCAAGGCGCTACCAACTTCACACCACAGAAGGCTAAAAGGAATCCAACCTTATAGCTTATATCTGCTATACTTAGGAATGAAACGCATTCTATCTGAATGCCACTATGTTCATATTACAGATTCCCCAACCTCACTCGTGGCTTCATTTTCACATTTAATTCAATTCTCAATCTCATTCGGGTCATACAATAACCAAATAAGCACATTACATATGTGAAAACATGAATCATTATTTACCCCGACCGGGACTCGAACCTAGGACTTATAATTACTAAGTCAAGGTACTACCAACTTCACTCCACAGAAGGTTAAAAGGAATCCAACCTTATAGCTTATATCTGCTATACTTAGGAATGAACGCATTCTATCTGAATGCCACTATGTTAATATTACAGATTCCCCAACCTCACTCGTGGCTTCATTTTCACATTTACTTCAATTCCCAATCTCATTCGGGTCATACAATAACCAAATAAGCACATTACATATGTGAAAATATGAATCATTATTTACCCCGACCGGGACTCGAACCTAGGACTTATAATTACTAAGTCAAGGCGCTATCAACTTCACACCACAGAAGGTTAAAAGGAATCCAACCTTATAGCTTATATATGCTATACTTAGGAATGAACGCATTCTATCTGAATGCCACTATGTTCATATTACAGATTCCCCAACCTCACTCGTGGCTTCATTTTCACATTTCATTCAATTCCCAATCTTATTCGGGTCATACAATAACCAAATAAGCACATTACATATGTGAAAACATGAATCATTATTAACCCCGACCGGGACTCGAACCTAGGACTTATAATTACTAAGTCAAGGCACTACCAACTTCACACCACAGAAGGTTAAAAGGAATCCAACCTTATAGCTTTTATCTGCTATACTTAGGAATGAACGCATTGACTTGGTAATTATAAGTACTAGGTTCGAGTCCCGGTCGGGGTATATAATGATTCATGTTTTCACATATGCAATGTGCTTATTTGGTTATTGTATGACCCGAATGAGATTGGGAATTGAATTAAATGTGAAAATGAAGCCACGAGTGAGGTTGGGGAATCTGTGATATGAGCATAGTGGCATTCAGATAGAATGCGTTCATTCCTAAGTATAGCAGATATAAGCTATAAGGTTGGATTCCTTTTAACCTTCTGTGGTGTGAAGTTGGTAGCGCCTTGACTTAGTAATTATAAGTCCTAGGTTCGAGTCCCGGTCGGGGTAAATAATGATTCATGTTTTCACATATGTAATGTGCTTATTTGGTTATTGTATGATCCGAATGAGATTGGGAATTGAATGAAATGTGAAAATGAAGCCACGAGTGAGGTTGGGGAATCTGTAATATGAACGTGGCATTCAGATAGAATGCGTTCATTCCTAAATATAGCAGATATAAGCTATAAGGTTGGATTCCTTTTAACCTTCTGTGGTGTGAAGTTGGTAGTGCCTTGACTTAGTAATTATAAGTCCTAGGTTCGAGTCCCTGTCGGGTTAAATAATGATTCATGTTCTCACATATGTAATGTGCTTATTTGGTTATTGTATGACCCGAATGAGATTGGGAATTGAATTAAATGTGAAAATGAAGCCACGAGTGAGGTTGGGGAATCTGTAATATGAACATAGTGGCATTCAGATAGAATGCGTTCATTCCTAAGTATAGCTTATATAAGCTATAAGGTAGGATTCCTTTTAACTTTTTGTGGTGTGAAATTGGTAGCACCTTGACTTAGTAATTATAAGTCCTAGGTTCGAGTCCCGGTCGTGGTATATAATGATTCATATATATATATATATATATATATATATATATATATATATATATATATATATATATATATATATATATATATATATATATATATATATATATATATATATATATATACATATACATATACATATACATATACATATATATATATATATATATATATATATATATATATATATATATATATATATATATATATATATATATATATATGCCAGATTTGTGTTGTTTTTTGTCTTTAGTAATTTCAAACTTCTTACTAGAATACGTAATCATTTCACATTTTGTCATGACATTCAAGAATATCTTCGAAGTCTTTCAATTCATGACTCAGCATACTCTACAAGGTATAATACCATTCTAAATAAAGGATAACCAGGTATTGCTTTCAAAATCTTACCACTTGGTAACTTGTCTTCCTCAAGAACTAATTAAGATAAGAACTCTAATTTTTCAAGGATAACTTTAGAGATATGCACCATATATGAGCAGTTATCCATTGACTTATTATTTGCTTGTTTGCTTGATCGATTGATTTATTTAACTAGTTATGTATGTACGTTACTATGAGACTGTATTTTGGTTTAGAATAAGTTACTTTGGTTTGAATGCCTATGCAGATGAGTACAAGACCTTGTGTTAAACGTCTTTAGCTGTTGTTGGATGAAAAAAGTCATCCAGGTTGAGCCTTTAGAGCTGAGCATATTGGGCATTTGTTGGCAAATGGGGAGAAACATACCATAACCCATCCATATCGGGATATGTTTATTTATATGAACAATCTTTAATTCTATAGCCAATGGATTTATATTCACAAACACATTATATATGGAAGATATGGCTCGATCTGTTTCGCTTTATATTTACGCTGTGTTGAAACTGTTGCCGACATCTGAAAGAAGAATATTTTAGGGTATGTCACTTTTACAGATACAGCCACCAAATTATTCAATAGTCCTTGGACAAAAGTTCACTGAGTTGGCTTTCTTCTTAGAAGAGGTCCTTGCAGGTACTTATGTAGTTAATTTGAAGGAGAAGTCATTTCAATTAAAGCAGTATGCTAGACTTGTTGACCTATTAGATGGATGAATAGACCTGTAAAACTGAAACGTTGCATCCCATTAGGAGTTACTCCAGTTTAGGCCTTCCATCTCTTTGGGAAAAAAAGAAAAGAAAATAACAGCGTCCATCAAGGCAGAAGCAAGAACAAGATTCCTACTATATATTTCTCATTATAATTGCCTTTCAAAGCTTCCACCCCTTAGTGTAGCAAGAACTTGATTAGGTTTAATCCTATGTTCGATGAGAGGAAATTCTGTTATTATTAATTTACAGACCATTAACTCAGGGGTAGCTGAGTGTACACAGTTATAACAATAGCATCTAGTTTATAACTGCTCTAGTCAAGCTACAATGAAAAAAATTCTAATAGCATTCCACTACCATTCTAGTAGAGATTGTGAAAGGCCTACAGCACAAGTGGGTGATAAAAAAGGCTACATTTTTGGAATTCTAGGGCATTCTATGCTCCATTCTGAAGGACACCATATCATGGCTCTCATCCTCTGTATTTCTCAACAACATCACAGTACATAGTTACTGGCACATGCTCTCATCTAGGGGAAGCGCAAGGATCTGTGCTTTACGGCCATTAAGTGTTTTACATACATCTTCACCTTCACCGAGGTGCCGTGTCATCTGACGTTGGTGGTCATGCTTTTCCACCACTGCCGGTCCTCGGACCTCTGCAGGAGCTGTGTTGGTGTTATTTGCACTTGAATCTCTTCTAAAAGGCTGTTAGTATATTTCATTCACTTCCTTCCTCTCGTTCTTCTACCCTCTATTTTTTCAGTCAAGCTCAGATGTTTCTTGGTTCTTTGCCTGAGTACATGTTCAAGGAAGTTCATCTGTCTTCTCCTTATTGTTGTTATTAAGCTACGTTGAGTGTTAATTAACTCAAGGACTTGATGGTTTGTCATACGAGCAGTCCAGGGTATCCTCACCCTTCTTCTGTATAGCCACATTTCCATTGCTTCTAATTTCTTCCTTGTATCCTTGGTGATCGTCCATTCATCTGATCCATATGTTAATGTAGACCACACGTACGACTTCATTGCTCTTATTCTCGTGTCTATATTTATACTTAGGTTGGTAAGATTTTTTTTTATTATTAAAGAACGTCTTTGCCATTCCCAGTCTTCTTTTAATTGCTCTTTTACATTTCCCATCTTGTGTGATCAGACTACATAGGCAAATAAATTTTTGTACTTGTTGAAGTTGTTGATTCTCTACAAGGATATTGCATGTCGGTGTTATTCTAGCTTTTGTCATGACCATTGTTTCAGTTTTCTTTAAGTTTAGTTTGAGACCTCTTCCTGCACTAATTCTATTTACTTTTTCTACTATTCTTTGAAGTTTTTCTTCCAAGTCTGCTATTAAAACAGCATCATCGGCATACCGAATGTTGTTAGAGTTTTTACCTCCAATCTTAATACCTTCCTCATTTTTTATTTCCTTCACTATAATCTCGCTATATAACGAAAAGAATTCTGGAAAGGGGATACATCCCTGCCTTACTCTTCTCTTAATGCCTCTCCATGGTGATATTCATTCTTCTATTTTCATGGCTGCTGTTTGATTCCAATATAAATTTCGTTGAGTTTTTCTTCCAAGTCTGCTATTAAAACAGCATCAGCATACCGAATATTGTTAGAGTTTTTACCTCCAATCTTAATACCTTCCTCATTTTTAATTTCCCTCACTATAATCTCGCTATATAACGAAAAGAATTCTGGAAAGTGGATACATCCCTGCCTTACTCCTCTCTTAATGCCTCTCCATGGTGATATTCATTCTTCTATTTTCATGGCTGCTGTTTGATTCCAATATAAATTTCGTATGATTCTTAGATCATTCCGTCTAGTCCAGTTTGCTCTAATATGGACATTAAGTCTGAATGTGTAACTTTGTCAAATACCTTCTCATAGTCTATAAAGCAGGCATAAACATCTTTTTACATCTCAATTGCACTTTCTATAGTCATTCTAAGTACAAAGATGGCATTACTGGTCCCCGTTTCTTTCTTGAAGCCATAGTGTTCTTCTGCTACTTCTCGGTTTATTTTCTGTTTTGCTCTTTCTAGTATTAAACGGAGTATAATCTTCGTTATATGGCTCATAAGGCTCAGTGTTCTATGCATACTGCACTCAGTCACTCCAGGCTTCTTCGGTATAGCTATAAAGATGGATATTTGCATTTAAGCTTGTATAATGCCGGTATTTTATATCTTGTTAGAAATACTTATTATTTTAATGCTGATTTCTTTGCAGGCACATGTCGCCTCTGTAGTCACCCTATCATTTCCTGCACTTTTCCCATGCTTCATCTTTTCAATACCATCTAGAGATGATATTACTGATAAACATGGAACCCAGTACTCAAAGATCCTTCCAAGGGTGGAAACACAGTTATCTATTCTCGTTGGGATGAAAGTAAATACATACCTATTTGATGCAGCATCAACTAGTGGATTCCTTGGTTGGCAATCTCATACTCGTAGCAGTCATAGATCCAGTAGGAAAAACCTGTCTCTAGGTGATTAATGTGCACTTTCAGTTTCTGACTTTCTAATTTGAGAACCCTGAAAATGTAAGTACCCTGATTCCGGATGCCAAATTTTTGTGTTGAGCACACCCTCCTACTCTGAGCAGGAAAATACTATAGCATCCTTCTCCACCATGCATTTATCATTACATGGATTGTTCTCTTTTGGGAAGATTTCATTCCTAAGACAGTAGAATGTGGCAGGAGTTTGATCACTAGCCATTCATTTTCTATATGGATATATTTGGAATGATAACAACTCTTCTTAGTTCTGAAAACTTAATTACAAAGTAAATCTTCCACATTACATTGACTGTATCAAGATAGGGATCACCTACATTTCACTATCTAACAATATGTACATTTTCCATCTTGAATATTCCACGAAAGACAAACTTTGTTTCTCAGCCTATCATATAAAGGGATATTAGAATGGTCTAGTCCTGCATAGAATAAAACCATTACATTTGAAATGAGCTCTCTGCACATACCTTTTTCTCGGAAGAAACTTGAAAATTCTCATGTTACAAAGTGATCTTTTTCCAACAATATGCTTTCCGCTGAGTGATCTGAAATCGTAAGAATTAGATTCTCTCCTTCATGGCTGAAAATTATGGAAGTCTACACTGCCCACTTTTTGGCCAATATAGCTTTGCTTCCACTTCCTTTGTAAATACAGACGCTCCCCTACTTACGAACAAGTGAGTTAAGAACATTCGCAGATATGAACAAAATCCTATCCATGTCTTTATTTATGCATTACTGCACTGTGCTGTATTATTACATTTTTATTACTGTAATAATATTTATTAATACTGTATACTTTGTTTTATGTAGTAGTTAAGTGTCGTTAGCCTATGTACTGTGCAGTAGTCATAGGTAGGTACTGTACAGTACTTCTTTTTTAACCTAAACACAACTTACAAACAATTCTACTTACAAACGAACTTCTGGAACCTAGCTAGTTCATAAGTTGGGGAATGTCTGTATGTGTCCACACCACTCTCTTGTAAGTGTTACTTCCTTGTTATAGAAAATTGGAGACTCATATGTTGGGGCTGGAGGATTAAAGCTTGATTCCCTCCCAAAAGTAAGATTGTAACCACATTAATTGATTCTCGACTCATGCATTCAATCAGTAGTATACAGCGGCCCTCAGGTGTTAAATTTTTCCATACAGACTCAATATTCATTGATTAAGATGGAGGGCATTAACTAAACATTTAGGTAGTATCTTTTATGTTCTAACTGCAGCTGGAGGGTGTTCTGGTATCATGTGAGGAGTTGGAAGATCAGGTGGCAAGAAATAATATTCGCTTTTATTTGATTCCAATGTGACTAGCAGAGGACAAGGGGTCTAGTGAACATCAAGAGGGTTTTCTTTTGTAAACCTTACCATAGCGGTTCTGCTTCCATTCTTTTGAATTTTGATGGCTTTTGAAGCTCCCAGTAATGCCACATAAATAGGTTTCTGGATTATATATTCTGGGATATATTCTATATCCTCCACATTTCAGTACCGTACATGAAGGTCCTTGATACTGAAGAGAGACTCACCAACCTTACACTGCTGCAACCAAGTTTGTTATATAGCTTTGAGCAGGGCAGTTAAGAACTTTTTTTGGCATTCCTTTGGCTTGAACAGCATTAATAAGATAATGCTAAAGTCAAGAGAATGTCATAAGCCCTTTATGTACTACTTCCATATAGAAGCCAATGTCCTATTGGAGTATTGCATCCCCAGAAGAAGAAAGGTAAGAATTCTTCCTCTGTGTTCCCCTGTACTTTGTAAAAGTCGACTAATTGGGGCAGAGTGAGGGAACTTAGAATCCCCTCCTCTTTATTTTCTTCCTGCATAGAGTCAAAAGTACATTTAGCTCAGCCACCCCTCTTATAAGAAGAATATGGTTTTATTATATGGACACATAATATAGAGTTTTAGAGGCAGAAATTTTTCAGCCCGGAAGGAATATTGAGGACACTAGTTTTTAACTGGCTTTAAGCATTAAGGGAAAATTAAAACTAAATGACAAGGATCTGATTCTTTAATCTCTTGTTTTAGCTGCATTCCACGAGTTTTACATCCTCATTAAAAAATTACTTTCTACAATGAAAAAATACTCATTTTTAGGGGCTAAAATATATAAGATATAGAAATATGGTATTGACAAAAAAAAAAAGTCTCAACTTGGTCTTAAAAAGAGAATTCATCCCAAATACAATGCTATATATGTCCATTATGAAAAATATGCAGTTAGTTAATTTTTCTAATTCAGTCTTTGAGAAAAGCACACACCCATATTTGTTATTAAAAGCTATGCCCTTATCTAGGATTTAGAGTAAGTGTAGTAGATGCACCTGTGTTATATCATAGCTTCCTTTTGCTGCATGACACACTATGTTCAGAATTTGTTTTGGGAAAACTACTGTGCCTGTGTTCAAGCAAATGTTCAATAAACATTATATCTGGTTTATTGTCCTTAAAGTTACAAAAAAAAAAAAAAAAAAAAAAGTCCCTTTTCACCTAAGTCGTGTTATTTTAAAAATGAATAATTGTACTTTGCCATTGTACATATCTGTGCTCCAGAGTTTGAAAAATAAGAAATCAATTGTAAATTATATTCTTAATTTTAAGAAGCCCTTTATCTTTAATAACATGCTTCTGAAATCTCAAAAGTCTGCAAGCATTACAGAGTTTATATAATTTCTGAAATTCTCTTGTTTGTTAACAAAGGAATAATTGTTTACAAGTTCTCCAATCCTCCTGATCTTCCCTGAACAAATTATGTATTAATCATCATTGACAATAGAAAGGTACAGCATTATTACAATTTAAAAATGAGAAAACAAATGGAAGTCCTTAATTCAGCAATTTTTTATTTGCAACCCTATTGAGGTACATAACTATAAACTCTGTTCTCTACTTATTAGCCATAAAGATTTAACTTCCTTATATTCTTACCCATGGTATGTGAACACACTGCAGGAAATTGGATAGAAATATGAAGTGTAGACACACCCTAGTTTTCTTAAATCTAGTGATGCATTCATATCAATAGTTGAAAATAGGACAGTTGCCTTCATCATAAATATTATGCAAAGTAATTAGCAGCAGTTATTAAGAAATATCACTTTGCATTTAAGAAATGTAGAGCATATTTTCCTAAATAAGTATACTTTAAAAACAATGACTAACATCATCAAAAATTCTTATAAACAAAAGCATTAGAGACTGCATAAGAAAACACTTATTAGAATGGCATTCAAAATAAGTAATAAGTGATTTCACAACTATTACAGAATAAACCTTAGCATACTTCATAAGTTACATTAACTTAGTAAAACCCAAGTAAAAAAATCTGGTCAGAAAATGGTTACTGCAAGAGGAAAACAAAAATTTATTCATGAAATTATCATTAAGTTTCTCTTTAAAATGAACTAGCAGACCATAATGTTTGGAGACTCTTTATTATGCCTTTGGATACTAACATTTTATATTTGGTGAAGAGGAGCTTGCCAGTATCTTCTCTTAATCTAGACATTCTGTGAGATAGCATTTTCTACTATAGGTTGCTAAAGCTTTTATCACGACAGTTCATTTTGATTTACAAGTTCTTTCATGATTATCTCCAAACATCGATTACATATTTATCATTATATATTTTCCTTCATTACAGTGTATCTTTTTTCAAGCATAGGCTTATATTCTGTAAGAGAAATAAAGGCACTTAATTTTCTTAACAGATAAGATTATTCTGAACTCTTGCCTGAGCAATTAAGAATATGCCACTTTTGGGATTTCATATTCTGATGTACAGTAAACCTATTTGAGGTGGTGTAAGGCTTGGAGACAAAAGATACTACATTATTCATGTATCATATAAGGCACAAAGGGAATACACTTCATACTTTAATTATTACCGAATCAAACATTGGTATACTGTCATATATATATATATATATATATATATATATATATATATATATATATATATATATATATATATATATATATATATATATATATATATATATATATATATATATATATATATAACTAACATTGAGGAAATAAAGGAAAATATTTTGATCCATTAAGGCTGTTATTGTTAAGATTCTCGTTAAAATTTGTGCATTTGTTTTTCTATAGTCTCTTTCTCTTTTCCTCACCAAGTTACTACCCCTGACGAAGCCATCGGATTTATAGTCTTCGACTTTTTCCAGTTGGGCTTGTTGCTTAGCTTATAATAATAATAATAATAATAATAATAATAATAATAATAATAATAATAATAATAATAATAATAATAATAATAATAATAATAATAATAGTATTATTAATAATAATAATAATAATAATAATAATAATAACAATAATAATAGTATTAATAATAATAATAATAATAATAGTAATAATAATAATATTCTAAATGTTCATAGGTGAAAAGTTTGCAGGATATGATAAGCAATGTACTGGGTGACCATAATATAGTATAATAAATTATAAAGCAAGTCAAGCTGGTGTATTTGGTAATAATATATAAAAAGTAAAAGTGTATAATTCAGTTTCTTCAACGACTGTTTTGGGACCATGGAGATATTAACCATAAACTTTAGAATCAATTATTAAGTTATTAGTTAGTATTTAACTTGGCTTTGTAATTTTTAGCTAATTTTCTGGTCAGTCCTTAGTGGAAGTTTCCTGCAAATCAACCCTTCAGAATAAAAAAATTAAAACTCGTACTTCGACAACAAATTCAGCGTAATGTCATACTGCAATTGTACTGCACCCACTGTTTACACTGGAATTATCAGTGTCCCGAAAACATTATCAAAATAATGTATCTACTTCGAGTTAAAAGGGCATTAACCCCAACTAATGGTTCAGCTCAGGCTGAAACATTTAAATAAAAAAAAAATTATTCATAAAAAATGCAACGATATTTGGCACATACATAGCTAATTTTAAAACAGTGTTCCTATAAACCTATGCAAAAATATACAACAATCTCTGTAATATTATAATGTATATTCATAATGTGCTATTTAAGATATGATCCTAGCTTTAGATCAGTATTAAGTATCATTTCTATAAATATGTAAGGTAGAAATACTTAAGGAAATACATCTACTATCTATGACAGGAATCACATATTGGACTTCTGAAATGAGATAGTCAATTTACATAACAATAGCAAAAGGTGAAAGTACAGTCACACCAAACCTTAATCTTGAAGAGAATGATACCATAATCACGAAGCACTGGATATTGGTTTAATTATATTTTGTTAACTCTACCTCAGTTCCTTATCAAAAGGCTATACTTTACCAAAATCTCATGAGTAGGTGTGTTAATGGAAAACAAATTTCCAGCAGACTTGTAATTAGATAGTGATAGAGAGATTTATGAGTTTTAAGTACAGTACTTATATATAAATCTGTTATGGCATAGTAAGGATGCCCATCTGAGAAGCAATATATGAAGAGCATTGTTATATTTCGGGTTCCAACTGGACATCTTTTCAATCACAAGCTGTTTATGAAAAGGGGTCCAGTTAGGACCCGAAATATAACGATGCTTTACACATACTGTTACACAGATGGGCTTCCTTACTATTTGATCCTGCATGTTAACATCTGGTATTTACTTTACGGCATGAGTATGTAGCAACTTCTTTAGAATTCCTCATGCAAAATGTTGTGGTTTTTAGAATACAGTATAACCTATATGTTTCATAGTACAAGATAGAGCACATTGCCATGCTTGTAATAGTTCACATGTATGAAAGCTTTCTAAGTACGATTTGCAATCATTATAAGAACAACAGGAGGTTCGAATTCCAATAGTAGGAGGTAATTGTAAGTAAATAATAATAATAATAATAATAATAATAATAATAATAATAATAATAATAATAATAATAATAATAATAATAATAATTATTATTATTATTATTATTATTATTCTACTACTACTACTACTACTACTACTACTACTACTACTACTACTACTACTACTACTAATAATAATAATAATAATAATAATAATAATAATAATAATAATAATAATAATAATTATCAACATAGCTAGCCTCCTCTTAATACAGAGCAAAAGTACCATAAAATATTGAATGTTTATTCACAGCACATTAATAAGAACTATATTCATAAATTTTCCTGCTTTATGCAGAGGGTGAGACTGCATATAACTATTCATGATCACGTTACAAGAAAGATATATGGAAATACAAGATACAGAAAATATTGCACAAAAGAAAAATCCCAAAATGCAGAGCTACATAAATATTCAATATTGTATATGCATATACAATACAAGCAGGATACAAATTTGAAGAATGAGGTGAGACTTGGTACTGCAATAATAAAATTTGTTTAATATATATATACTTTAATTGCATTACGAACTCATAGAGGAAAAAAATATTTCCACCTTTTTATCCCCTGAATACAAAGGACTGGAAAGCAGGAGAGGAACAGTCCTTCTCCTTTGATTTCTCTTCCTTCCTTAAGAACAACTGTTGGAAAAAAAGGTTGCACTGGGTAGAGTACGATGAAACTGCAACTTCCATACCATTTTTACATTTCTGGCCATCCCGCATGTTTTACGAAGATATTGCATAATGATTACAAATCGTAAAATGTGAGATGTTTTGCCAAGGAAACAAATATAATTCAATGTTAATATTCTGAGGGACACAAACTTATTTATATATAGCTGATTGCAGAACACTTTCATTTTGTGAAGGCAACATGCTGTTGATACCAGAGACTAGAGAAAACGCTTGATATTGTAATACAAAATATAGATAATATACACATCCTGCTGTTGACAATGCACTTTAGATACTGAGGTCTGACAAGGATACCAGAAGCTCTTAAATTAATTGAAAGCTCTCTTTTAATGTTCTCATTTTGATTAGACATTAAGGCACTTCTGTTACAAAGGTTTAAAAGGCTCATACTAGGAGCTCATACTCTTTTTCATAGCAGTCTTTAATATATCTTTAGTCTGTTGACTCTGCTAAAATCATTTTAGATTTTGCTAATGGCCTTTCCTGTTCATTCAAATGCCTACACAAAACTTCCTGTCATATTTTCTTACCATGCTTCACTTCAATAAAAGGGTATGTAGCACTATTATGTACAACTCGCTACCAATTTTCAAAGTGTTTTCTTAAACCTGTGAAGGTGCTGAGAAAATCTTTAACTCCATTTAATAATTTAAAAAGCTTCACATTCTGTCTTGGCAGTTTGCAGATCCATCCTTGCATTCCAAATTCCAGAACTTCACTTGTCTTCTTTTGGTTAGTGAAATTCCATAAAGCACCGTCAACATATAGCATATCCTCTTGACATACCTGTTGCCCTTTTTTTTCAGTTTTAAACTACTCAATTTCCTTTGCCTATAATACAAACCCCCTGTAATGAACTCCCCAATAAGTAACTCGTAAAAATCACTTCATATTTTAAAAACTTAGTGCTGTATTTCATTTAAAATATAAATAATATAAAAATCTGAGCTACAAAATTTCTATCTAATTCACTTTCCTCACATAAAATTTTTACCAAATATATTACATATTTACAATGCTAATAGAGGCACTTCCTCAGGATCTGGTGCAGTTTATGTATTTTTTTACGTCGTAATCAAAGAGTTCAATATCGTATTTGTACAACTGAAGTAAACCATCCATCTGGTTTTCAGAAAGTTGACAGAGAAACTTGTCAGCTACTGCATCGGTAGGCTCGTTTCTTGATCTGTTGATTCTTTTGGGTTTAATGACATCCTGAATACCTAAAGAATAATGACCATATAAGAATGTATGCACTTAAAGATGGATCTAGAGTTAAAAACAATTAATTATATTAATATAGTAGGTTTACTACAAATAGATTAACCAAACCATCTCGCACTCACCATGTAGTATTTAAGTTATAAAAGGGCAGACTGCTTCTTCAGATTTAGATCAGTTCATTTTACGATTTGTGGATTCGTATCTTTTAGATATAATGTAACTTATGAATATCAAAACAATATCCTAGAATATATTTTTTCATAAAGTCATGTATGAGGCGAGATTCTATTCTATGAAGTTTTTATTCCATGATAATTAATTGGCCAGGGTATAATAGTGGAGAGAAGGCTATAAACCTCTGGATCAGAGACTGTCGTCAACTTGCTGTGAAATGATGGAATCTTAGAGCCTTCAAGGTACAGGAGCCAAGTACGCCAGAGAGGAGTAATGAGTCTCATCTCCTCTTTATTCTGCTTTGAAAGGCTAAAATTATCAAAAGATAATGGAGAAGGACAAATTCATATTGCTGCACAGTACATTAATTCCAGATATGCAATAGTAATTCATTCTGACAACCCTTCAATCCCTTATTGGAGAGAGATTAGCAAGGGCTCTGTTATTGCTATATTGACAAATAGGATCACCTTCGATAGAAATGATGACAATCACCATGTCAAGTGATCAGCAATCTTAAGCCCAATCCAAGTCCATTGGCTTTTATACCAAGAGAACGAATTTGCTATGAAGTTAATCACATCTATGATGTAAGAGGAAAGGCTGAAAATATCTCTCTGCCAAAGGGTCATCAATATGCAAAAGACCCAACTTGGAAGGATCTTGCTAACCTCCCACTGTTAGGTACTGCACTAGGTCAGAATACTATATTCCTAATGTGCGAGAAAGTAGAAAGTTTCAGAATTTTCAACTTCTTTTGAACCAAAACAAGCATCATTAACTTGAACTTGATATGCATTCCAGTTGAAAGGTGCTGACTGCATACCAGAACCCTGAAATGTTCTACCTGGAATAAAAATAAAGCAAACTGCACTCTGGATATGAAAAACCTTTCACCAGGTAGTGAAATGCTGAAGTAAATCTACTGCAACGTAGGTATGCATTATCTGATATACAGATCATGCTCTTGAGCATTAATTTGGATTTGTGAAGCATGTAAGATGTTCTCGAGAATTATAGTAATGACTATTACTTGAAAACCTTGACTATATACTACTAAGTAATGTGTTAGCTAGTGTCAAATTTTCAGTTAGTTTTATCTGTTTACATCCCTGAGTTTGAGGGAAATACAGTAATTAAAAAGAATAAGGTAGTTTGTAATTACTCTTCTTTGTATGGTGGAGATATAATAATTAACTGTCTGTCATTCTACACATTTTTATCTCATAGGAGGTATATAAACTTAACTCAAAATTATTATAAATATTGGTGCACTGTTGGTGTAAGATGTGTGATATTTAATGAAGATTGAAGTCAATCACTTTTGTTCATTAAAATATTATGGAAACATTGAGCGCTTTTGTTTTCTTGTACATTTTCCTTTAAAAGTTTGTTAATATAATGTGAGAACCTGAGAGTTTTATAAATGTGTTTGTCATTTTGATACTAGTCAAAATGTGTCCAATGAAGCAAATAAAAGGGATAAGGGAAAGATGGGTTAACAATACTTTCCACTCTGAAAAGCTCTTTCATGTTACATACAGCTGCTGGAAGAGGCAATAATGGGCATGTCATGATGAAACACTGTTATCTTCACTTTTTCTGATTTAGTTCCTGTAATCCTGTTGGTTTCAGCAGGATAAGGCATTTTGTTAAAACAAATAAAGCAAGAAAATCACCAATTACAGGAATGATGAAGGGATAATGAAGTTGTATGCTACCTTGAGATGTAATTCCTTAAATGCTGCTACTTATAAATACGAGCTTGATGTTACCACTCTGCTTTCATATCTGTTATTCTGCAGAACCAGGGCAAAGACTGTGTGACAAGAATATACTTTGCTTTAAATCTCCTTGCAGTTAGTGGCATTGATCGTTAGCATTACTTACCAAAAACAGTATCTTTACTCTTACCTGTCAAGGGTGGAGGGACATCATCACATTACTATAGATGACACTATATAATATATACTTCAAATAAGAAAATTATCTTGAAATATAATCTGGTATATATCAAAATGACTTTGACTTACCATGTCAATGATGAATGATAATACTGTACATGTATTTAGAAACTTCTTCAAGTAATAATTCTACAGTTTTCTCTTTATCAAAAGTACCTTAGTGTTTAACCATACCAGCTTTGTATTTAACTCTCGTAAAAAAGCTTAAACAAGGAACCCTAGGCATCACTTAAAGCTAGTTTTACTAGGAGGCGAAATGATGAATAATCAACATGTTAAAAGTCATATACAGAACATAATCATATTTACTACTGCACTAACCTGCTGAAAATATGATATAATTTCCATCTTCTTCCATAGTCTCAACCTGAAAATAAGTTAAAAATTAACAAAGATGTTCTTAATAAATTGATACCATTTGATGAAAAAAAAAATACATTTATTGTATTCAGATGAAAAGAAAAGAAAATAAATTTGATGAAATCGTTACAATTCCTAGATATGAATACTTCAGTACTTAAGATTAAAGAAACTGCTCTGAATGAAAACACAAAGTTCCCCCAAAGGACTTTACTGTATTGCTGGTTGCTATATATTTATATGAAAGTAGGCAAAAATATAAAGAAGACAAAGTGGTAAGCAATAAACATGTAGCTTAAGACAGAAAATTCCTTACACTTTGATATAAAAGGAGGAATAAATAAATGGACTTGAAATGCTGCAAAAAAAAAAATTATTTTGTAAGCAAATAAGTATGCAGTATACAAAATTGATGTCATGTGACATTACATCTGATGATCATGCTGATGGAATTCTGCAGATATTCCATGGATAGATAATGATGTATGCAGTTGGAATTGAGCATGACCCAGGACTTGGGCTGATGATCTAGATGGATTCGGGGCAAATGGCAAAATCTAAGTGAATGATGATGAATGCACCGTCGTAAGTACACAATCACATGGCTATCCTGGCACATGTCCACTGTTTCAGAAAAAAATGAGAAAGTAGGATATTATCAATATCAATTATTATATCAACCATGGATCAGTTCCTTCACCACTTTTGGCTAATCTCAAGGGAATTATTTCCAATACAGAGGCAGTTCCTTCACTATTTCTGGCTGATCTCAAAGGAGTTATTTCCAGTCCCGACGTACAACACTTACGAAAAGAAAAATCTATAATCACAGGATGAAGACTGTGAAGTGATAGTGACAAGACCTTGTGAAACAGCTGTATGCTGCGCAAAATTAAACATTCAATTAGTATGTAAGGCAGAAATGCTTTTATTATTAGTGTTACTGACACAGTTGAGTGCTGTCAGATACAAAATTTGCTGAATAAATGGTCTGAGACACAAACTAAATGCCCACATCACCACTGCTACTACCTGTCTTCTCGATATAACCAAATAAGCAAATTACCTGTATGTCTAGACAGTGAATGAGGTAGAAAAGTAGCAACCAGAATTAGTAATTTCAGTGCCTTAAGTCATATGGGAAAACACACCATTTTTATTAAATCTGTTGTACGTGAGATTTGGTCATATTCAAATAAGGAATCTTTCTCTGAGATCTGTTCGCATTTAAATATGGGCTCTTTCATGACCAATCATTCAAAAATCTCTTGAACACATGTTGCATGTTTAAATTTAATACAAATTTTCAAAGCTCAGTTTCCTTCAAAACTTTGGTCTTGCTATTTCACCTCAGTTCATCTAGTTTTACAGCCTAAATATTTATTTCTATTACCTTATAACACTTCTACTAATACTTGGATACTTAAACATGATCATCCATTATGTCCGTATATATTAGTCATCTCAAGGTGTCTTGTTTACTGCTCTGTGCATATAATGCTTTATTCTTTCTGTCTTCTCTGTCATCATGAATTTTTCATTCACAAAATAATTTTTATCCTGCATAGACTTGTCATACTGCAGTCTTGTTAAGTACCTTATTTATAGTCTGAACCTGTTCTAATCTCGCTCTATGGAACATATCTATGTACACTAATATAATTATCTTTTGCCCCTCACTTTATTTTGTTTCTACTCAAATTTACATTCTAATGTGCCAGTATTTCATCTTGAGATGTAATAATTTTTTCACATTCAATACTTCCTGAATTATATCTCATTCATTACTTGATTAGCATACAGTGAATAACGGTTATCATTAGTAAAAAATCAAAGAACTTTGCTCAAATTATTCACATTGTAAAAAGTTGCAAATCAATATTACTCCTTTACCTTCTAAAATGAATAAGCATCTATCCCCATCACTGGATTTAAAACCCATATAAATAGAGAAGAAACTATAGAAGTAAAGTACACACAACCAAACACAAAAAGTCGAGGGTTGAGTCATTAACTACTGTAATATTCAATGTTTAGAGCCTGATTATAAACGCATGAGTTAGGTTAATAACCACAGAAGAGACAGAGAAATCTACAGTATTACTGAGGAGGAAATATTGCTGCAGATGTACAAATGCATCCACAGTGCCATACTACGCCAATGGCATTTAGTTCATAGTTTTTTTTCCTGTGGCAGGGGACAAAGTTACTGCCTCCAAAATCTTCTGTGTATTATAAAACAAGACTAAAGGAGGTGGAGCACATGTTCCTTTCGTATCCTTTTTTTAAACAGCCATGGCATATTCTGGGGGGTTCCAGTAGGAGAATCCAACTAGACCCTTAGTAATTAGATGTGCTTTGATTCAGACAACCCCTTTAAAGGTGGGATTGTGGGCTTTCCATAAAGATATAAATGAAGTGATGACAATCTTTAAACATGCATGGAAAAGTAAAATAAAACATATACATAACGGATCTCGATTCAAGAAACTATGGATTTAACGAACAATATCTGGAGCAGCAGATTTTGTATTTTTCAGATGTGGCACCATAGGACAAGAGCCACTGCTTCAAGAGAGAGAGAGAGAGAGAGAGGAAAATCACCCTGGGATATTATCAGCTCAGTGCATCACACTAAAGTAATAATACAAATACAGTGGTGACCCCAAGCCACGAACTTAATTTGTTCCAAAAAAGTACTCTCGGGTTGGAATGTTTGTGGGTTGGATTTGATTTTTCCATTGAAAAGCACGTAAATCCAATTACTGTAATCCGTTCCAGGTCACCACAAATATTCCTTTTAAAATTCTTTAAATCATGAAAACCAATAAATATAATACAGGCTATGAGCAATATACTCTGTAAAAGAAAAATAGCATAAATAATTAAGGGAAAAAAATTAATAATAGAAATACAGTACTGTATTTACCTTTGTGGGTGACTGTTGCTGGCATACATGGATGGTGGTGGAGGAGGAGGAAGAGGGGGATTTATTTTTTGGAAGGAGAGATCCCTTTCATAAAAAACGTTAGAGAACTCTTCTGATACATGCTGTATTTCTGGTGTTTTCTCTCTCTTTTCTCTTTTGGAAGCTGCTTCCCTGCCTACTGAGACAAGGAAACGATCCAGAGAAACTTGTTTTTTCTTCTTTGGTTAACTTTTCTAAAAAAATTAATTGCATTGTCATTTACCATATTCACCACTCTATTGCCCACAGTTTTATCTGGGTGATGATTCTCAATAAAAGCCTGCACATCACTCCACTTGTTAAAAATTTCTTTAAATTCTTCACTGGACACCTTTACCCTTCCTCCAGTGACTGCTCCTCTTGGAGAATCTTCACCTGTTCACGTTGCAACTCATTTAATTCATCCATGGTAAGTTCTTCTTTGTGGTCCTCCACTAGCTCCTCCACATCCTCCTCATTGACCTCCAAGCCTAAACTTTTGCCCGTGGCAACAATTTCATTCAAAATTTGAATAGCAAACTCCTGCTTGAAGCCCTCAAAGTCTCTATCAGTAACACACCTGGTCAAAGTTTCCTCCAGGTGGAGTTAAATGTACGATATGAGACCTCCTTCCATGCTTTTTCAATGAGGGCAATGCAGTGGAGGATATTAAAGTGGTCTTTCCAGAAATCATGAAGGGTCAAATCCGTGTCATTGGTGACCTGGAAACACCTTTCAAAAAGAATCTTCGTATAAAACATTTCAAAATTAGAAATTACCTGCTGGTCCGTGGGCTGCAGGATAGGAGAGGTGTTGGGAGGCAGAAATTTTACTTTAATGAAGTCGTAATGTATAGCAAGATCATCTGCCACACCTGGAGGATGGGCAGGAGCATTATCCATATGAGGAGACACTCAAGAGCCAAATTCTCTTCCTCATGATATTTCTTCACTGCTGGCGCAAACACTTCAATCAACCACTCTAGGAATAAAATCCGCGTAACCCAAGCATTTGGATTTGACCTCCACATTACTGGGAGGCTAGCCTTCAATACCTTATTGCATTTAAAAACACGTGGATTTTCAGAATGGTAAAGTAAAAGAGGCTTGATCTTACAGTCCCCACTAGCATTAGCGCACAATAAAAGGGTAAGCCTGTTTTTCAATGGTTTGTGGCCAGGCAATGATTTCTCCTCTTTGGTTATATACGTTCTTTGGTGCATTATCTTCCTAAAGAGTCCCGTTTCATTACAATTAAAAACTTGTTGCGGGTTATAACCTTCACTCTCGATATATTTACTGTTATGTATAACTTTTGAGCTGATTAATTCGTGCGCTTTGCATTGCGCTATTGTTTTGTTGTTTTCACTGAGTAGAACACGCCATGTCGGACATTTAAGTTTGAGTAATAAAACCTCCACTTTTCTCACGATTTTAAATGAATCATCCTCTTCCATCTAATCCGAGAATGGAACAAATGGCGACGAGGTACAAAGGACCAATGCAGTAGCAAAAAGGAACTTCTAGTTTGCAGTATTTAAGTGAAGTTTTTGCAGTTTTGAGGTAGCCGGTAAATTGGGTAAGCTTCCGACTTCCGAGATTTTCGTTCCCGTGGCCACCCTCATGTTTTGATCAAGTTTTGCAGTTAGCATTGGAGCCTTCATAGATGCCGCATTATAAATGTTTAAGCTTAATGCTGACGATTTTTTCAAGATTGGAAAGCTATAGTGATTATTTTCCAAGGTGTACCCTAGATTGATGATAACCTATGGTAGGCCAATTGTGTTTATCGGTAACCTTGTTTCCAGTGTTTTGTGGACGGTAGCCTTGATTGATCATAGCCTACCGTAAGCCTATGGTGCTTAACCCCAGTGCTTTGAGGAGTGGAGTAAAACAAATTGC
Organism: Halocaridina rubra; assembly: GCA_037179515.1. NCBI lineage: Eukaryota > Metazoa > Arthropoda > Malacostraca > Decapoda > Atyidae > Halocaridina > Halocaridina rubra. Next base: position 89,255 of record JAXCGZ010007703.1, read on the forward strand.
ATATAGGCCTAGCCTAGTACTATGATGTTAGCTTATGTTGTCAGTGCTATAATATTTAGCCTATTCTGTCTGTGCCATGATTGCATGTTGTGTATTTTGAGATTATTACCAGTTCACCCAGTAACTTAGCCTATAATCATGCCTCAAGAAAATGAAAATAGGGCTAACCGCAGAGTGAACATTGATCATTTTAATCCTTCAAAGATTTCTTTTGAATTGTGGTTAAGTTTGTTGGAAGCAAATTTTTTAAATTTGGAAATAACTGAGGCAAATAGTAAAAAAAATTTACTTCTGGTTTCTATTGGTACTGAAGTTTATGCTATTTTAGGAAACATTTGTGCCCCAGATTTACCACATACTAAGTCGTATGAGGATTTATGCAAATTACTTAAGGCACATTATGATGTAAAGCCTAGTTATCATAGAAGTTTATTGGCTTTTCAACAAAGGAGGAAAAAAGGAGGTGAGACATTAAAAGATTTGTATGCAGACCTGAAGTGTCTAGCCAAAGACTGTGATTTTGGTAGCAACTTTGATTCTCGTGTGCGGGATCAGTTGTTTATGGCTCTTGAAAATGAGGTTTATTTTTCAAATCTGGTTGCTGAAAATTTAAATTTGAAGGTTATGTCTTCTATCCAAATAGTTGAGAGAGTTTTGAATTTTGAACAAGCTTATGTTTCTGAAAAGGCTGGTGTTGTTCAAAAGGTTAAAACCCCAACCAATGGTCCCATGAGTAAGTCAGTTTCTTGTAAACACTGTGGTTACCCTCATGATAGTGCAAAATGTCGCTTTAAGAATTTAACATGTAATTTATGTGGTAAGAAAGGACATTTAAAACAAGTTTGTTGGAAGGCTTCAAAAGATGTCAAAGGTAATGTGAAGCCAAAGCCAGTAAAAGAAAGTTTTAATAAGGCTTCTGAGAAAAAACATAAGGTTAAAGTTAAAGCAGTAGACAAGGTAGCAGTTTCCAGTGATACTGATGAAGAAAGACTGTTGTCAGTAAAAAATGTCAATGCTATTGGTAAAGATGAAGTGAATATTTTGGTTAATGGTAAGTTTGTACCTTTTGAGGTGGATACAGGTGCTGCTGTGAGTACCTTGACTAAAGATTGGGTTCATAATTTGGGATTGTCCATGGTAGATTGTAATAAAATGTTAAATGCTTATGATGATCTCAAAATAAATGTTTTGGGTAAAGTTGGAGTGGATGTTTACTATAATTCTCTGCAAGTGAAACAGACATTTTATGTTGTAGGGAATCATAATTCTAACTTATGTGGCAAAGATTTGATGCCAAAAATAGGTATTTATTTGTCTGGTATTAATGATTCTTCTAAAGTTTCTAAAGTCAATGGTTCTGTGGTAGAATTGTTGAATGATTATGAAGTTAATCCTAATAAACCCATTTCAGATATTACAGCTCACATTCATGTTAAGAGTGATGTAGTTCCAAAATTCAGAAAACACAGATCAGTTCCAATTCACTATAACCCTTTAGTTGAAGATGCTTTAAATAAACTGATTGTAGATGATATACTTGAGCCTGTTAACCATAGTGAGTGGGCTGCCCCCATTGTTACTGTGTTGAAATCGGATAAGGAGTCTGTACGTATCTGTGGAGATTTTAAAGAATTGAATAAATGTATATCATGTGACCAATATCCATTACCTAAAACAGATGAGTTGTTAGCATCTATTGGTAAGGGAAAGATTTTTTCTATTATTGATTTAAAAAATGCATATTTACAGATTTCTGTGAGTGAAGAAAGCCAAAAGTATTTAGTAGTAAATACACATAAAGGTTTGTTTAAGTACAAAAGATTACCTTTTGGTCTTTCTTCTTCACCAGCTATATTTCAGAGATTTATGGCTAACCTGTTGAAAGATGTAGAGGGAGTTGATGCTTATTTGGATGACATTATTGTAAGTGGTGAATCTGAAGAGCAGCATGATCTTAGGTTTATTGAAGTGTTAAAAATTTTGCAAGAGCATAATGTTCAGATTAACAAGAAAAAATGTGCTGTTAAGGTTTCTTCTTTAGAATATCTTGGATTTTGTATCTCAGGTGAAGGAATCAAACCTTCCCCTAAGAAGGTCAAAGCTATTCTAGATTCTCCACCCCCTACTTCTGTTGCAGAGTTGCAATCTTTTATTGGAATGTTGACATATTATTGTAAATTCATTAAGAATTTTTCTTCCAAGCTGGCCCCCTTGTATGAATTGCTAAAAAAGAATAAAGTTTTTAAATGGTCTGAACTTGAAAACAAAGCTTTTGAAATTGTAAAATCGGATTTATCAAAAGGTCCCCTTTTGGCTAATTATGATGGTAATAGTTCCACTAATGATGTTGAAGTATCTTCACAAAGGTGTGATGTTTCAGTTCAACCTGATAGTAATTGTATTGAGTCTGAAGACACAGTTTCAGAAACTGAAAGGTGTGGTGTGAATGATAAACAGATTGTATCACCATCTCCAGTATTACGGAGATCAAAGAGAATTATTAAGCCACCAGAAAAATTAAATTTGTAATGTCTTTTGTTGCCATAATATATTGATATTTCTGTATAATGATTGTTGTATGTTGATATTTTTCTGATCTATTTTTGATAAGTTTTGTATGTCTTTTCTTGGAGGGAGGAATGTTATGTATAACTTTTGAGCTGATTAATTCGTGCGCTTTGCATTGCGCTATTGTTTTGTTGTTTTCACTGAGTAGAACACGCCATGTCGGACATTTAAGTTTGAGTAATAAAACCTCCACTTTTCTCACGATTTTAAATGAATCATCCTCTTCCATCTAATCCGAGAATGGAACATTTACCGAATTCCTTTACGAAGGAATCCGCTGCTTTTTGGTCAGAATTAGCCGCCTCTCCGTGTCTAATGACGCTATGAATCCCGGTTCGGCAACAAAAGTGTTCAAACCAGTTTCTACTGGCTTTAAATTCCTCCAGTTTAGTGCCACTAGAAGTGGCCTGTGGGGCGGGCACAATATCAAAGAATAGCCTCACCGTATTCCCTGCGTGTCGTAAAAGGCGACTAAAAGTGGACGGGGCGGGGGTACTAGGAATCCCCCCCCTTGTATCAACCTCCTGCGAGACGTAAAAGAAGAAGGAGAGTAGAGGGGAGAATAACTTCTCCTCAAACTCTAGTTTTGGGGTGTCTAAATGTGCGTGGTTGTAGTACGATAGAGAGCAAAAGATGTGAGATTGGATATATGTTTGGTAAGAGGAGGATGGATGTATTGGCATTGTGTGAGACAAAGATGAAAGGAAAAGGAGAAGTGGCATTTGGTGATGTGATGGGTAGGGTGTCTGGGGTTGAAAGGGGGAGAGCGAGAGAAGGTGTGGCATTATTGCTGAGTAAATGGATGGTAAATCAGGTAGTGGAATGGAAAGAAGTGTCATCTAGGCTGATGTGGGTGAGGGCTAGGATAGGAAGGGAATGTTGGGCTTTTGTTAGTGCATATAGGCCAGGATGTGAGAGAAGTGAGGAAGAGCGGGATGAATTCTGGAATGAGTTAACTAGATGTGTGGATGGTCTGAGTAGAAGGAACTATGTAGTTGTGTTGGGTGACTTGAATGCCAGAGTGGGTGATGGAGAGATAGAAGGTGTTGTAGGAAAGTATGGGGTACCAGGTGGGAATGAGAGTGGCGAGAGACTGTTAGATATGTGTGTGGAGCAAGAGTTGGTGATAGGTAATAGTTTATTTAAGAAGAAGTTAATAAATAAGTATACGTGGATGAGAGTGGCAAATGGAAGAGTGAAAGAAAGAGCATTGATGGATTATGTGTTGGTAGCAAAGAGCATGATTGGTAGAGTGAAAGATGTACATGCATTCAGGGGTGTGGCTGCTGGGATGTCTGATCATTTTTTGGTTGAAGCAAAAGTGGTAGTAGCAAAAGAGTGGGGAAATAGTGTGGGGGGATGTAGAAGGGAAATAGTGAAGGTGGAAGAGTTGAAAAAGCCAGAGAAGAGACAGGAATATCAGGACAGGTTGAGAGTGGCATATGACAGGGTGAAAGAAAGAGAAGTTGGGGAGTTAGGGGAGGAATGGGGGTTGATGAAAGAATGTTTTGTGGGACATGCAAGTGATGTGTGTGGAAAGAGGTTTGTTGGAGGTGGCATGAGGAGGGGCAGCGAGTGGTGGAATGAAGGGGTGAAAATGAAGGTGGAAGAGAAAAAGAGGGCTTTTGAGGAATGGCTGCAGTGTAAAAGTAGGGAGAAGTATGAAAGATATAGGGAGAAAAATGTGGAAACCAAGCGGAAGGTAGAGGAAGAGAAGAGGTTGGCAAATGTTAGGTGGGGACAGGATTTTAGTAGGTCATATGAGGAGAATAAAAAGAAGTTTTGGAAAGAAGTGATGAGAGCAAGGAAGGGTGGATCGAGGATGGAAGAGACAGTGAAAGATATGAATGGACAGATGTTAAGAGGGAACGATGCAAGGAAAAGATGGGCAGAATATTTTGAGTGCTTGCTGAATGTTGAGGAAGATAGAGAGGCAGCTATAGTGGCAGTGGGAGGGGTTCAAGGGCCAGTAATGGGAGATGAAAATGAGAGAGAGATTACAAGAGAGGAGGTGAAAAGGGCATTGTATGAAGCGAAAGCAGGTAAAGCACCTGGAATGGATGGTGTGAGAGCGGAGATGTTGAAAGAAGGGGGTGTGACTGCATTGGAATGGTTAGTGAGAGTGTTTAATATATGCATTATGTTGTCATTGGTGCCAGTGGATTGGGTGATTGCCTGTATAGTGCCCCTATACAAAGGTAAGGGAGGTATGTATGAATGCAGTAATTTTATGGGTATAAGTTTGTTAAGTGTGGTAGGAAAAGTGTATGGTAGGATACTGGTTAATAGGATTAGGGATAAGACAGAATATGTGATCGCGGAAGTGCAGAGTGGTTTTAGGAGAGGTAGAGGTTGTATAGATCAGATTTTTATAGTTAGGCAGTTATGTGAGAAATATTTAGCAAAGGGTAAGGATGTGTATTTTGCATTTTTGGATCTGGAGAAAGCATATGATAGAGTTAATAGAGAGGCTATGTGGAATGTTTTGAGATTATATGGAATTAATGGTAAATTGTTGCATGCAGTGAAGAGTTTGTATGAGGATAGTAGAGCTTGTGTTAGGGTAGGGAATGAAGTGAGTGAGTGGTTTCCAGTGAGTGTGGGACTGAGACAGGGATGTGTGATGTCACCATGGCTGTTCAATTTGTATATTGATGGAGTTGTAAGAGAGGTGAATGAGCGAGTGCGTGGTCGAGGTTTGAGAATGGTAGATGGGGATGATAACGAGTGGGAGCTGAATCAGTTGCTGTTTGCAGATGATACTGTGGTAGTGGCAGATTCAGAGGAAAAGCTGTGTCAGTTAGTGTCAGAATTTGGAATGGTGTGTGAGAGAAGGAAGCTGCGAGTGAATGTGGGAAAGAGTAAGGTTATGAGGTGTACAAGAAATGAGGATGGCGCTGGATTGAATGTTATATTGAATGGAGAGACACTTGAGGAGGTTAATCAGTTTAAGTATTTAGGCTCGGTTATAGCTGCAAATGGTGGAGTGGAAGCAGATGTGTGTCACAGAGTGAATGAAGGATGTAAAGTGCTGGGTGCATTGAAAGGAGTGATGAAGAATAGAGGGTTGGAAATGAATGTTAAGAAAGTTTAATATGAGAAAGTGATTGTGCCAACTGTGATGTATGGATCAGAGTTATGGGGTGTGAAAGTAAGTGAGAGACGGAAACTAAATGTGTTTGAGATGAAATGCCTGAGGAGTATGATTGGTGTATCTCGATTGGATAGGGTTAGGAATGAAGTGGTGAGAGCAAGAACAGGTGTGAGGAGAGAAATTGCAGCCAGAGTAGATATGAATGTTCTGAGATGGTTTGGCCATGTGGAAAGGATGGATGATGAAAGGCTGCTGAAAAAGGTGATGAATGCAAGAGTTGATGGGAGAAATGCTAGAGGGAGGCCTAGGTTTGGATGGATGGATGGAGTAAGGAGAGCCCTGAATGATAGGAGGATGGATGTGAGGGAAGAAAGCGAGCATGCTAGGAATAGGAATGAGTGGCGAGCAATTGTGACGCGGCTCTGATGGGCATCTGCTGTTACCACGGGGCTGCATCTTACAGAGATAGCCCTGTGGTAGGGGCAGTAGGAGGAGCTGGCAGTTGTGAAGCGACACAGGTTGTGGAAGAGCCGGGAGGATGGGCTGTGGCACTCCAGCAGTGCCATCTGAACGGTCGCTAGCCCCCTCGTCATTGCCCATAGAGCAAAGTAATCCCCCTATTTGTTTTCCTTTCTTGATGTCGGCTACCCCCCAATTAAAGGGGGAAACAGCCAAGGTATATGTATGTATGTAGAAGCCAGAGAGTTAGCTACTAAATCTTGGTGAATTTGCAAAGCCTTAACACATATTATAGCCTCACTAATACTATCGCCAACCAACTGTTTTTCCTTTATCCACAACAATAATAATTTTTCTACATCTTCTATCACCTGTGATCTTTTCTTCATTAAGATATTGACTCCCTTAGCCTCGTCAGCTGCTTTTAAGATCTCTTTATTCTTTAAAATAGTACAGATGGTGGATTTCGGCATGTTATATTGCGTGGTGAGATTGGACACACGCACCCCAAATCATGTTTTGCAATTATTTCTTTTTTCGTTTCCACTGTTATGCATCTGGGATGTTTGATGCCAATTTCACTAGCACTTTTAACTTTCTTAGGAGCCATAATAAGGGCTATATTAAAAGAAAAAACTATGAAAAATAAGCAAGAACTGTGATAAAATCACAAATGAAATGCACAGCGCGGGCACCAATGCAGAACTGAGAGAAAACGAGAGCGGACGAGTGAAACCGAGAACGGCCGAGTGGAACCCTCGTGGCAGCTGAAAGCGGCCGAATGGGACACATGGTGGCTTGGCCAAAACATTTTTGTTTGTGGGTTGGAATTTATTCATGGGTTGGGGTAAAATTTTGCTTAAAAATTAGTTTGTGGGTTGGTTTGTTCATAGGTACAGGCGTTCGTGGGTTGGGGTCACCACTGTTCATATATATATATATATATATATATATATATATATATATATATATATATATATATATATATATATATATATATATATATATATATATATATATATATATATATATATATATATATATATATATATATTATATACAGGGGATCCTCGCTTTAAGTCATTTCAAGTTAAGTCGTTTCGAGGTTACATCAGATACCAATAAATAATTAATACATTTTTTGACTTATCAGTCATCCAGATGCAAACCAACAACAGATGTAAGGGTAAGCAGTACTGTATAGTGTACTTTAACTATTTTTATGTATTAGATTAAGAACTTTGATAATTTTTCTATGTTTTAAAGTATTTATTTTTAGTGTTCGGGGGACCTAGGTTCGAATTATAGGTGTGTTCCGACTTAAGTCGAAATCTAACTTAAGTTAGCTGTCAGGAATGGAACCCTGACGTAAACTGGGGACCTAGTGTATATATACACATAGAGTCTCTTCATTCTTTTACACGAGGATAGGTTTTCAAAAGGATCGTGCAAACCAAATTTCGTGTAATTTAAAGAGTTTTTTTTATAAGAAATAATGCTAATAGGCATGCATATGTTCCACAAGTGTATATAAACAGACTCTACCAAAGAAATAAGCTAATTAAACACATTTCACAAGTACATAAGCAAGCTGAAATATGTAAGTACGATAAAAATAAACAGATACAGTATTAATGATATACAGATAAACAAAAGAATAAGCAAATTAACTCACTCTATTATACGGTGGGCAATGGGCATACTGGGACGTGCGTGGTGGCAGTAGGCAGGTGACTTAGGCGGTAGGAGAGGGAGGAGAAGAGGAGGGGGAAGTGGGACAGTTAACCCCTAACTGCAAAGGGTTTCACTTCACCTTCTACCTGTGACTTCAAATATTCATATATCTCACTCGCTTTTTCTCTCATAACACTGTATGGCATGTTAGTTTTTTGTTTGTTCTTTATGATTAATCACATTTTACAAGTAATTAAGCAAGCTGAAATGCTTATGTGAATAAGATAAAAATAAGTAAATACAGTATTAAAAATATACAGATAAAAAAATAAATTAACTCATTCTATATACAGTGGGTAATAGGCATACTGGTAAGCAGGGAACTTATGTGGTAGGAGAGAGAAAAGAGGCGGGGGAAGTGAGAGAGCTAACTCCTAGCTGCAAAGGGTTA
>JAXCGZ010007703.1:102500-124539 GCA_037179515.1 Halocaridina rubra
ATAATTTACAAGTATGTAATGGTAATTACACTTCTAATAATGCAACAACACTACACAGTCTGCACTGACTTTTTAAAACTTTTTTTTATTTATTTTATTTATTCCCAAGGGTAGTTGTGATAGTTGACTGAAATAAGAGTAAGTCCTATATGTACAATTAATTTGTTTTTCAGCTTCAAGGTGTTTAAAGTCTTTAAATGTTCCCGAGTCAATAGTATTACAGAATCTCTTAAGAGGCAGCACAACACTGTTTAGGGGGCACTTGGGAACCAATATGCATTAGCTATCAAAAGCTTATTAAAGCAAATGCAAAATGTACTGAAAGACAAGCCTATACATTTGATAATAAGAATAAATGCAAGAAACACAGGTCTTGAATGCCATGAGATTCAAACAAGTGCATTTTATTTGAAAGACAGAAAATACACATCCAATCAATCCATTCATACATGTGTCTTGTAGATATTTAATACCCAAGAACAAACTATAATTATGACAATGGATACCGCCCTGAAGCATGGTAAGAATGTATCATTTGTGCATGTGAACGCTCAGTCCCTTCTTGCTCATTTTGAGGAAATAATAATGCTAATAAATTATTACAACACAGATTTCCTGTGTAAGTGAAACTTGGCTATTACTTACAACTGAAACTAAGCATGTGAAACATCCCAGAGTTTAAAATATTTCATCATGGCCATAGGCGTGGGGGTGGCGTCTGTATTTAAGTTAGAAATTATTTCAGTACATCAGAAATAAACACAGGTCTAGAAAAAACTGAAGAGCTCGAAGATAGAGGGATCACCGTGCAGGATCAGAAACTTCCATCTTTCATTATAGGGTGTTTTTACCATCACTCAAAAGCAACTTCAAGTTCATTCAATCATCTGGTATAAACATTAAAAAATATCTGTATACACCACAAACCATATAATATACTTAGTGACTTTAATGATGAGTTTCTCTCAGCAGATTACAAAATGAAAAGGGTGATCAACACTGTGAAGTTAACACAATTAGTGATGAAGCCGACCCTTATAACCCCTAATTCTAGGACTCTGATAGATCTAATAATAACAATTAAAGTGGAAAGTATTCCTTACTGGGATGTAGTTCCCTGTCCAACTGCAGATGATGAGCTCAATATTGCGATGCTAAATATAAACAAGCCCAGAAAGAATCTACTTTTCAAGACATTCCAGTGCCTTAAAAATGACTCCCCTGATATCTTTTGTGAATCATCAATCAACAACAGAAATATACTTGACGGTATCCTAAACACAGATAACGTTGATTTGCACGTTGACATTCTAACAAAAATATTTAATGAATACCCATTGTAACAAGAAAAATAACTGGCCTCTCTGCCCTTTGGATACAAAAAGTTAAAAAAATATCAATAGATATGCTATGACTCTCCATGACCGTTATAAAGCAGGAAAGAAACGAGTCATATCCCTCATAGATATAAGTAACAAACTTTTACAAAAATCAATTTAATGACTCTAAACATGATACAGCAGAAACATGGAAAGTGATAAGTAGCATGATAGCCAATGGAAAGACTACCTCAGACAGTCCAGCGAAGCATAAGTGTATAGAGATTTTGTAAAAAACCTGTTCAAACTGATTTAGCAGGGTAATGTAGTAGAATTATTTTAATATCAGTGAAAAGTGTAATTAAAGTGGCTATCCATGAATGCATTAATTCTCCCACTATAACAGGGATAATAGCTTCCAGATAAGAAGATTATATGAAAGGACGTAGCTACTTATCATACTAGGTACCATTGCAGATACAAAAGAGCTATAAATATAAAACAAAAATATTCCAATCATAATTAGCCTATCCTAACAGTCAAAATATTTTTTTACTATTATTCTAAAGTGTAGCAAACTTGTAATAACTGCTTTTAATGCCTACAATATACTTTCTAGGGTATCTAGGACACGATATTTTCCGACCAATATTTAACTACATTTTTCATTTTGCATTACGAATCATTATGCTCTGTGTTCATAAGCTAAAGTCAACTGAAAATACAAGTTTGTTCCCATAGATATCGAATACAAATCATGGCTCTTCTCACAGAGTTTATATCAGAGTACCAATTGCTGTTACTTCTGTGGTTCGTATTTCAAGACTATCTATACCAGTGTAAAAAAAATTGAAAATCGAGCAAAAAATTTTTGAAATATCAGTGAGAGCCATTTCTCTGTTTAGCTCATCCCTATCTGCTCCTTTAAACATCCTTTTAATATTAACTGTGCTACTTCATATTAATATAGAGAAAGTACACATCAATGAAATAACTATCTTATACTCACCTTTGCAAACACATCAAAGTCAACTAGACAAGGTGTGCAAAATGTATTCATAGGGGTCCAATGCTCATCCAGTTTGTGCCCTTTAGCAGCTTCGTCCAATAAAAACTGGACGAATTGTGGGAAAGATGGAAGCACATTCTTTGGAGCCGATTTTCCAAATGGATTCCATGATTTTCCATTATCCTTTTCTTCTCCAGGACCCATGTTCTTGTACTGACGAAGTATGGTGCGGGAGAGTCTGCTATAATATCGATTTCCAGATAAAATTTTGTCTCTGAAAATGATATGAACTTGTGAAAACCGAGTAATGAATGGCACCATTATTGTAAAACAAGTTGACATTTGTACCTTCCCTATTAAACCAAGATATCTGATAATGTAATACGAAGAAAAATATATTACTGCTACAGAGATATGGTAAAAAATTAAATGCATAAATATATCCAGTGTCTTAATTATTCTTACTTGGGGACAGATTCTGTCCATATACTTCCTGTGAGTAATAAGGAAATCCTCGATAATGCAGGAGAAAGAATTTCTAATATATTCCCCATATATCAAGAACTAACAAAGGTTGTGTGATGTCACCATGATTTTTTAATGTGTATATGTACGGGGTGGTAAGGGCAGTAAATACAAAAATGCTCATCAAAGGTTTGGAATTAGCGAATCAATTACAGAGAGAAGGAAACGAGTATTTGTTAAGGTGGAATAAAAAGTGATGAAATATATTTTTTGGAAATGGATTCAAAGAGAAGGTTGTAAGAAGGAATTATTTTTTCAGTGGCATTGTATTCAGCAGAGACTTTTACTGTAAATGAAGATGAAAGGAACAGATTATATATAATAGAATAATGAGTTTGAGGAGTATGACAGATGTGGAAAGATTAGAAGTTAGATGTGCAAAGGCGAGGCAGAGAATAAGCATGTAAGACAGCTGTCTGATAAAGTAGTCCAGAGTGTGCTTAGGTGGTCTGGGCAAATTAAAAGATTACATGACGTTCAATGAGCAACTAATGTAGCAAATTAAAAGATTACATGACGTTCAATGAGCAACTAATGTAGAGCAGAAGTAAGTAACGCAAGGCAGAGAGGAATACCAAGATGTCAGTTGAGCAAGGTAGAGGGACGGCAAGCAAAAGGGATCAGAGGAGAGAGTGTGAATGAATTATGCAATTTATAAAGATATTCCCACACCTGTTTAGTGCTGTATTTAGGGTAGGTGAATGTGGAGAGAGATATGGTAGGGGTAAACCAGCAATGGCGTCCAGTCCAGCAGCAGAGGAACTGTGCACCACTTACATTGCAAGTAACCAAAGTAGAGTAGTGGGGTGGAGGGTTTGTAACAACCCCTAGTTTGTATGTAGCTAAGATATATGAAATGGGGTGAGCAGGTCAATTAGTGAATGACTCTGTGCTTTGACTTCGTCATCCCCATTATGAGGGTGTCTATGGCTTATGCATATAAATGTATATTTGCATTACTTTCATTCTCGTGTTCATGTATAAACTCACCTAAATCCAGACACTAGTCTTTCCAAGGGGTGTCTGGCTATCATGAAAGACAATGCCTGTGGCGTAGAATTCATAGCTTTTTGGAGTTCTTCAACAGTAGGCCTGGAATATTTGTGAATATACAGATATAAAAATTACTAACATGGCATAATCAAGGGCTAGGACCTTTACATCACCTATTGACAAACATCATGGTATATACATAATTAAGATGAGATGGAGCTCTATATATCCTATAAACTTATCACAGGCCTGACAGTGCACAACAGCTACTTGACAAATTATATTGATATCAACAGAAATCTCAATCACTGTGGTTTTCAGGATATGCACATTATTACGTTCATACAAGATGCTATAAATATCAATGCATGGATCCCGCTTTAAGAAGTTTATTTAATACTTTAATGATTTCATTGATGGCCTAGTTTAGAATGTACACGAATTCAGAACAGTAAATACAAAAATACAGCAATAACAAGTACATTACTTCATTATAAAGGATAAAACATAATACAGAAAAAGGACAGTTAGGAAATTGAGGAGTACCTGTTTCATTACTAATGTTCTGCACAAGATAAAAGTGTTTTCTCCAAAATATAATACAGCATGTGAGATTTCCATTACTTATTACTTTACATGATCAACAGGTATAAGATGACAATATAAGCAACTTCAACAAACTGGACAACTAATATAATTTTACATGGAATATTACTTAACATAGATATATAATCAGCACATGTATCTCTCTTTATGAAAAATACCAGAGTCCATGAATTAGAGAAGATCTGTACTACAGTTAATGGCATTTATCAAGCCTAAAATATCTGTGTACCAAAATATTTTGAAATAAGGGTTAAACTTAACACTAGATTATGTATGGAATATGTCAAGCCATTATACATAAAGTTAATGAACAGCTTCTCTCTCTCACCACTAATACGTTAATAATATGAAACTTACATCTGAGCACCAATTAGAATTTATATCATTCTGTTCCATAAAACCTGTATTGATGCGTGTTGAAATACTGATATTGTTACCGAGTTATATTAAGGATGTATAAGGGATACTTCGCCCAGCCCTCTCAACTTAGAATTATATGTGTACACCAATAAAATTGACTGGACACAAACAGAGCCAAGAGCAGCAGCTCAGCAATCATATGGATGTCCTATCAGTAAATGAAATGTCTAAATTTTTCTAGTTTCATTAAAATAAAAAAAAAAAAACTGGTCAAACTGACATACAGTGACAAACCAACCTTGGATATCTTTTTCTGGCTAACTGTATAGGAGTTTCTTTTGCATTTAGTAGTTGTTGCTCTGTAAAACCAGCCAGGAGATTAAAATTATAGAACCAAGTTGAAGAAGCTGCTTTGAAGACGTTACACCAAACTAAACCATATTTGGCATTGATCAAGAACTCCCAAGCATTAGGTTTGTAAGCATCTGAAGACCTGTTCAAGTTGTATTTCCTGCAGACCTGTCAAGGCAAGAAAATTTAGGTTGAATAATAAGAAACTTATTTTTTTCTAAGTGCAAAACTTTGCAAACATCTGAAGTGTCCCTTCATAAACATCTTGGAAAAACAGAAATACGGCACAAACCATATGTGGAACGTTAATGTACAAAAAGAAATTGAAAAATTAAATTCATTCTAATAAAGTAATCTTGACATTTCACAACACCTACTTATGCACATATATCAATAGATACAATTATGAAGCAGGTGAATCATGTAGAGGCAGCTGTCATTATACCCACCTCATGAACATGATTTCTTCTAGCAGATAAACGATCAACCAGTTCACGTGTTACTGTCCAGGAATTAGGTAATGTTACATTCTCCACCTGCAAGCAGTAAATGTTTAAAAGTTTAGCCTAAAAGCAAAAGCTTCATTTTCTTCAACAGTATATGTGCATGACTGTTATACTTGTAATGCAGCAAATTGGCAATAAATATATACAGTACTTTGTAAATGAATGAATACCGTAACTATTTTACTTACAGGTTTATAATCTCTTTACCTTTGAAAATGAACTGTATAAATTGTAACTTCCATTTTTTATTGTAAATTGACAGAAAAACTTTATCAAGACTTCTTCGTCTACATCTTTTCCCACTGCAAATACTGGTTCCCTTAAACTGCCTAATATATATATATATATATATATATATATATATATATATATATATATATATATATATATATATATATATATATATATATATATATATATATATATATATATATATATATATATATATATATATATATATATATATCCGTGGCAAAATGGTAGCGTCTGCGACTCTGAGGCGGCAGGTCGAGGGTTCACGCCCCGTCACGGACTGAGGTTAGTAAGGGCATACACTCAGGGTAACAATTACATCTGCCAAAACAAGTCCTTCGTAAGAAGGCAACCGTCCTAGCCCTTAGTAGAAAAGGGAGTTCGTGACGTAAAACCGAATCCATCCATATATATATATATATATATATATATATATATATATATATATATATATATATATATATATATATATATATATATATATATATATATATATATATATATATACAGTGTTACCCCGGTTATTCGCGCTTCTTGGTTCGCGTTCTCACTCTATCGCGGTTTTTTTTTGGATAAATTATTATTTAATTTTATGGGTATACGCAAAAATATTAAAATATTGAAAAAAATATTTTCAGTATTTTAATTTTTTTTTAATTGAAATTTACGTTGCGTGCTGTTATTTATAATGTAAAGTTTTTTTTTTTTAACAGTGCAGGGAGGGTTTATACAGTTCGTAAACGAAAAAATAATTGTAAATGAGTATGTGTGTCACGTCATCATCACCTCATTCATCGTAATTTTATCTATCACTTTCATAAAAATTTACGTTGCTTGCTGTTATTTATAATGCAAAGGGTGTTTTTTTAACAGTGCAGGGAGGGTTTATACAGTACATAAACGAAAAATAATTGTAAATGAGTATGTATGTCACGTCATTATCACCTCATTGACTGTAATTTTATCTATCACTTTCATAAAAATTTACGTTGCTTGCTGTTATTTATAATGTAAAGGGTGTTTTTTTAACAGTGCAGGGAGGGTTTATACAGTACGTAAACGAAAAAATAATTGTAAATGAGTATGTATGTCACGTCATTATCACCTCATTCACCGTAATTTTATCTATCACTTTCATAAAAATTTACGTTGCTTGCTGTTATTTATAATGTAAAGGGTATTTTTTTTAACAGTGCAGGGAGGGTTTATACAGTACGTAAACAAAAAAATAATTGTAAATGAGTATGTATGTCACGTCATTATCACCTCATTCACCGTAATTATATCTATCACTTTCATAAAAATTTACGTTGCTTGTTGTTATCTATAATGTTAAGGGTGCTTTTTTAACAGCGCAGGGAGGGTTTATACAGTACGTAAACGAAAAAATAATTGTAAATGAGTATGTATGTCACATCATTATTACCTCATTTACCGTATTTTTATCTATCACTTTCATAAAAATTTACGTTGCTTGCTGTTATTTATAATGTAAAGGGTGTTTTTTTTAACAGTGCAGGGAGGGTTTATACAGTACGTAAACAAAAAAATAATTGTAAATGAGTATGTATGTCACGTCATTATCACCTCATTCACCGTAATTATATCTATCACTTTCATAAAAAATTACGTTGCTTGCTGTTATTTTTAATGTAAAGGGTGTTTTTTTTAACAGTGCAGGGAGGGTTTATACAGTACGTAAACGAAAAATTATTGTGATTACCTAATTGTGTTCACGGGAAAGAGCCCAAAGCTCGTATCTTCCCGTCTCCTGATCGGTTCCATTTTAGACTTAGTGATACTTATCATACCTGTCCTTAAAACTATGGATTGAGATAGCATTAACTACCTCCTCGCTTAGCCAATTCCAATTATCAACTACTCTTACACTGAAAAAGTATTTCCTTACATCCTGCAAAGAAGTTTTCTTACGAAGCTTCAAACTATGACCTCTAGTTCTAGAGCCAGCCATATCAAAATATCGATCCCTATCCACTCTATCATAACCATGAAGGAATTTAAAGACTGTCACCATATCCCCCTCACTCTTCTAGCTTCGAGTGATGGTAAGTCTAATTCCCTCAGCCTCTCATCATAACTGACATTGCGTATTTCTGGCACCAGTTTTGTGGCATGTCTTTGAACTTTTTCAAGCTTAGCTATGTGCTTTTTCAAGTGCGGATTCCAAAAGGGGGCTGCATATTCGAATTTTGGCCTCACATAGGTTACATAAATATTTCTGAACATTTCCTTGTCCATGTGCCTGAAGGCTACCCTTACATTTGATAAGAATGCATATGCTGCCCTTACTATGCCATTTATATGTATTTCTGGAGACAAATCTGCCAGTATGTTTACTCCTAGATCTCTCTCATTTTCTGTCTCTTGAAGTTGTACTCCAGCCACCGAGTAGTCAAGCTTGGGCCTTCTTGCACTTGTACCCATTCTCATTACCTTACATTTTGAAGTATTGAATTTCATTAGCCACTTTTCTGACCACTCATGCAGATTATTTAGATCCTCCTGAAGTTCTCTACCATTGCTCTCGTTTTTTACTTTCTTCACAATCTTTGCATCATCTGCAAACATATTCATGAATGAATTTACAGACTCTGGTGGGTCATTTACATATACAAGGAACAAAAGTGGCCCTAAAACTGAACCCTGTGGAACTCCACTACTAACTCTTCTCCATTCAGACACTGAGTGTCTTACTCTAACCCTCTGTTCCCTTCCTTCTAAGTAAGTTTTTATCCATTCCAAAACATTTCCACCTATTCTAGCCATTGATTGCAGCTTCCTAATAAGTCTCCCATGTGGAACAGTGTCAAACGCTTTCTGGAAGTCTAGGAATATGCAATCTGCCCAGCCCTCTCTTTCCTGTAAGATTTGGCTTACCTCATCATAAAATTCTAATAAGTTTGTTACTATTGATCTACCTTCTCTGAAGCCATGTTGCTTCACTGACAAAAAGTTGAAGGATTCCAAGTGAAGAAAGATATGTTTCCTTAGAAGTTTCTCCATAACTTTGCAAACTATGCTGGTCAAGGAAACTGGTCTATAGTTCAGAGCCGTATCCCTCCTTCCCTTTTTGAAGATAGGTATCACATTTGCTTGTTTTCAGCATCTTGGAATCTCCCCCGACTCCAGTGACTCCTTAAATATGATACTTAGTCCACTAATATTGTGTTTGCGCATTTTTTAAGCACATGAGGGGATATGTCATCAGGACCTGTAGCTTTATGAACATCTAAATCCATCAGCGCTTTGCATACCTCTGTGGCTGTAAGGTTGATGTTCTCTAATACCGGCCCTTGAGCTTCTATCACTGCAATCTGAGGGGGTGGGGTATTTTCTTCTGTAAATACTGACTGAAACTCCTTGTTCAATTCTTTGCAGATCTCTTCATCTGTCTCAGTGATGCTTCCATCCGCTCTCTTTAGCCTTAAAACCTGTTCTTTTACCTTCAGTTTTCCTCTGATAAAGCTGTGGAAAAGCTTGGGATTTTCTTTAGCCTTCCTGGTGATGTCCCTCTCATAGTCTCTCTCTGCCTCTCTCCTTTTACTTAGGTAGTCATTTCTTGCTCTTTTGTAGGTTTGCCAGGCATTTATGTTTTTTCTCCTCCTATACCTTTTCCAGCATTTGTCTCTCCACTCCTTAGCTCTTTTACACCCATTATCAAACCATTTCTCTCTGGCATGAATTACACCTACTTTGGTGACAGGTATGCAGCAATCTACTATCTTCCCATATTTCTCACAAAAGATGTCATACATTTCTTGTACAGATTTGTTGTAAAATAAGGTTCTCCAGTCAATAACTGCAAAAAGCTCATTCATTTTGATGTAATCTCCTTTCCGATAGTTCCTCCTCATGTCCTCAGTGCCTCTACTCTCAGGAAGAATATCTTCAATGATATACTCCATCAACAACACACAGTGGTCACTCTTTCCAATTGGTGGTTCATACTCAATTTTTTCAATATCCAACACATTATCTGTGAACACTAGATCAAGTAGTGATGGCTCATCCCCACCCCTGGCCCTTGTTGGTTCCATTACATGTTGGTGTAGGAAATTCCCTTGTACGCAATCTAGGAATCTTGCCCCGAATGAGTCCTCACCACTGTGTGGGTCAAGATTTATCCAATCTATCTCTTTATGATTAAAGTCTCCCATAATCAAAATCCTACATTTTTTTTCCCGTGCCATGTTAACAACTGAGTTTATGACTTCAATAGTACCTATATGACTTTCCTCATAAACTTCAAGCCTATTTTGGTTCCTTGGTGGGTTGTATACAACAGTTATTATAATGCTCTCTGACCCAGTATTTATGCAAGCA
Organism: Halocaridina rubra; assembly: GCA_037179515.1. Classification (NCBI taxonomy): domain Eukaryota; kingdom Metazoa; phylum Arthropoda; class Malacostraca; order Decapoda; family Atyidae; genus Halocaridina; species Halocaridina rubra. Next base: position 112,766 of record JAXCGZ010007703.1, read on the forward strand.
ACAAGAAATTCCTTGAACTCACTTTCTATAGCCAAGTTTATTTCTTCAACTTGAATCCTTTCACTTATGAGCAGTGCTATCCCTCCACCAGTCCTCTCAGATCTTTCAACCCTTAGTATTCTGAAGCCCTTAGGAAAAACTGTGACACTGTTTATGTCCTCACTCAACTTAGTCTCTGTAATTGCTACTATATCTGCCTTACTGTTGTGAATCCTATCTTTTAATTCTACTGCCTTACCAGCTAATCCATCACCATTTGTGTATAACAATCTTAATGAGGCCCCATCCCCTGATCTTCTGTCATTATCTTCTTTATCTCCCCTTTGTCTGGAAGAACTCTGTAACGAAAATTTTTCTTCTGTTCTTCATTTCTTTCATCATTTAACCTTCTTGCCTCTTGCAACAAGTTTTTGATCTTTCCCATCTCTTCCTGTGTTCTGTATCGTCTAATGAACACTTCTTTGAATTCTTGAAGGTCTTTGTAAATGAGTATGTATGTCACGTCATTATCACCTCATTCACCGTAATTATATCTATCACTTTCATAAAAATTTACGTTGCTTGTTGTTATCTATAATGTTAAGGGTGCTTTTTTTAACAGCGCAGGGAGGGTTTATACAGTACGTAAACGAAAAAATAATTGTAAATGAGTATGTATGTCACATCATTATTACCTCATTTACCGTAATTTTATCTATCACTTTCATAAAAATTTACGTTGCTTGCTGTTATTTATAATGTAAAGGGTGTTTTTTTTTAACAGTGCAGGGAGGGTTTATACAGTGTAAACGTAAAAATATATTAAAATATCTGTGTACATATTGGCGGATCCTACTTCGCGGATTTCCTGGTTCGCGCCGGGTCCCGGAACCGAACTACCGCGATAAGTGAGGCAACACTGTATATATATATATATATATATATATATATATATATATATATATATATATATATATATATATATATATATATATATATATATATATATATATATATATATATATATACACACACACACACGTTTTCTTTATATATATATATATATATATATATATATATATATATATATATATATATATATATATATATATATATATATATATATATATATATATATATATATATATATATATATATATATATATATACACGTTTTCTTTAAAGAGTGTATTAAAGAAAACCATTAATGGGCAGGGGGTACTTAAGGATAAGTGAATCTCTCTCTCTCTCTCTCTCTCTCTCTCTCTCTCTCTCTCTCTCTCTCTCTCTCTCTCTCTCTCTCTCTCTCTCACTCTCTCTCACACAAACAAAAATGTTGAATTTATAATATTTATTGTGAATTGGCATTTTATATTGTAACACTGGATGTTGAGTCTGATTTAGTGTTTGATAAAAAGTATTATTACTCTACTAAAGACCCCCCTCCTGCATCGAAAACAATGGACAAATGGATTTTACGGACCAAAGTCCCTACCTATTGTCCCGTTAAATTAAGGGTCGAGCGTACTCCCATTACATCTTCTGCATACTTTGAATTTCTGCGTACCACATACAGTGAAAACAATTATGAATTCTGAAATCATTCTTATTACTAATATTTCTAAATATTTGACAGCAACAATGTACTGTACCTGTACTCGTGAAGAATATCCACCTCTTCGGAGGGCATGGTTCTTCATTTTGGCTATGCGGCAGGCTTGGTCACAAGGTTTATAACTATGTTTCCCTTGCTTATTTGCATTACCCTTCTTGCCATGCATATGAGTCAGAGTAGCAAGAGACTGCTCATGCATACGTCTGAGCTGGCATCCTTCACCACAGGATATCTGCTTCTGATGGTTTTCAATGACTTGCGTTTTTGGAGTTGTTATCCAGGAGGGACCAGAGCCTCCCTCTTTGGCTCGAGCTAATAGTCTCTGAATTTCGTCAGCTCTTGTCAAAGGTCCTACTAAAGGTGGCTGGCTTAGCAAGCCACCACCAGCTACCTCATCATCACCTCCAGCTGGAGATGAAATTGATGTGCCCAAGCCACTTGGAGCATCTAAATGAAGGTTATCTATACTTGTCGAGTTTATTATTGTGTGAGTTCCAAAAGCATTTCGGCCTATATTCTTTACAGTAGCTGGAGGTGGTGCAGGTACAGAATAACGGCCTAAGGACATAAGATCCTGAGAAATTAATAAAATATTTCAATATATAATAAAAGAAGTACAGCTGATGGAACATATTAAGAATAAAATTACAATACTATGGTTAGGAAAAATATAACAGACAGATACACATTAGAAGAAAAAAAGTAAATTTCTAATAAAAACGAGGAAAGCTACTAATCCTTCCAGAAGAAGTGAATGGAACCTAATTTAGCTTTCAAACGTAAGTGTCATATATTTCCCGAGGGATGCTTACATATTCAACATTCTGTATTCCAGAGTAATGGGCCCATTTCATACAATAATTATTATTATTATTGAAGACACTCCCCTACTTAGAACGACTGAGTTACGAACTTTTGTAGATACAAACAAAAACTTACCAATTATCAACCCATGTATTAATGTATGTATCACTATACAGTACTGTATTATTACATCATTATTACTGTATTAATATTCATTAATATTGCAGATCCTATGTTTTAATTAGTACTTAAGTGTCTTTAGCCTAAGTACTGTACAGTACTGAATATCTATGTATTGTACAGAACGTGTTTTACCAAGACACAACTTACAAACAATTCTACTTATGAACAGGTTTCTGGAACATAACACCCTCGAAAGTAGGAGAGAGTCTTTATTAATATCAGTATTGTTATTATTATTATTATTATTATTATTATTATTATTATTATTATTATTATTATTATCAATATTATTATTATTTTTATTTTTATTATTATTATTAAATTTTTACACTCCATACGTGGGGAAGTGGACATAGGTTGTAGACCTGAGTCCACTTCTTGGTGTGGAGAAGTTCTGAAGGAATAGGAACTGGAACTTTTCTGTATATCTAAGGACTACAGAGGTACCACTTTATTTAACTCCCAGTTTTATCCATCTGACCTTTCAATGACCAGCACACATATATAAATTTCATTGTCAAAATGGACCAAAATTGACGAATAACATATAAGAATAATTTTACACACATTCAAACAATTCTGAATATTATACTTTCAACAGTGGGAAATCAAAGTTTTGCCTTACAGTGGATACTGCTGTGCCTAACAGTGAATTTTTATCATTCTTTTGAACCACCAGTGACTAGCACAGGAATTTAATTCTCATTATTTTTATGGACTAGGGATGGGGACCATATTAGCTGAGTGGCGAGAATGCTCAAGCCAGGATTTGATGGTTCCGAGACAGCTGTGGGACAATTGGAAGGGCATCGAGCTGTAATTCTCCAGCTACACTGTCAGTGTCTAAACCAATAATGGGGACTAATAGAGACTCATTAAGCGAGGATGATAACGGATTAGGGATGATGCATAAAATAAAAGAATATCTTCATGATTTTTTAAATTATTTTAATATTTTATGCTTCCTACAGAAGGGAATCACAGTAGAACTCCTGGAGATTAGAAGATCAGAGTTAAGTCTGCATAACCAAAGTGGTCATATAGGAAACTGAACTAGAGCATACATATGGTCTCTTTTGTAGTGTACCAAAATGAACCTTCTAACAGTACAAATGGATGGGAAATGTTAATAAATCAAGAATATATGGAGATGCTTATATTTCAATGGTCGTTTGATAAAATTCTCTAAAGTGAATACAGTATATGACTACTTCTACTCCTACTGCTACCACTACTAATGCTACTACTACTATTATACTCACATTGGCAGTGATCCTTGCTACGCGATGACCTTTGGCATCATTAATTTCAACTCTGCCAAGCTGGGATCCAGAGAAATGGTAGAAGAATGCAAACATACTGATAATACCTAAGATAACCAGTGATTTTAACCTAACCCTTAACCTCATTTTGAATGATCACCACCGCCTCCTCCTCCCCCTATCAATACACCCTCCTACGACTCTTTCACCTTCTCCCAATCTTCCTCTTCCTCACTATTATTGGCTTGGGTTTTCCTTGGAAGAAATTCGACGTCTGCCTCTCGACATTTTGTATGTCTTCCTCAGCCCAACCGGTTTCTGAAAATGATAAAATAAATAAAGTAATTATAGATAAAAATATAGGACTACCAGAGGCAATTCCCTTATTATTATTATTATTATTATTATTATTATTATTATTATTATTATTATTATTATTATTATTATTATTATTATTATTATTCACTCCTCTCCAGAGATACTAATGTCTTTCGGGTCCACTACTGTTGCTGCTAAAGAAAAATAAATTCTTGTATACTCTAGTATATTTTCTACTTTTAATCTGTTGATCACATTTAACCTTATAGTATGATTAAACAATAAACGACAGAAAACATAAACCACAGCTTCTTTCACATGCAGAGGCCTCAATTTTCCTTGGTTGCTACTTAAGACTTGATCTGACTGATATTATATCAGTTCAGCAGCATCACTATAGGATGTAGATAGCCCCAGGTGACACCAACACAAGATATGACCCCATAATGATACTCTAATAAGTTATTGTGCACTTTCAGGAGACATTCATTATTATTCTAAATATCCATATACAGTAATAAGTTATAACGACTAGATGATCTTTTGTAAGCTCAGCTTTCAAGTATTACTTTACCTGCAAGATTTGAACCTTTTAATATGATCCACACGAAAATTTTGACACAGGGCGAAGCACAACACTTTGGTCTACTGTATATGAATTAACCCCTCTGTGCTATCTATATTTTTGGTGCAATGCACCGAAGGAGTAAATTTTACACAGCAGTACCTGCAGACTCGGGGCGTAACTCTCAACAGGGTGGTAAGATATTTAAGTGTGATTAAGATTTTTCCTCAAGAAGAGCGCTGTCACCTAGTGCAGCATGCAACAAATCAGGCGCTTTTGATATATATATATATATATATATATATATATATATATATATATATATATATATATATATATATATATATATATATATATATCAGAGAGGGTTGCATTATTTTTTCAAGTCTCAAGACACCATGCCTCAAACATCTTGTTTGACGAGAATAAAAAGAGAGCATCTCCCATTAAGGTAACACACTTTTGTGTGTAAATACCGGACTGCTCAGTGCAGCGACTGCTTTTTCCCATCTCCTTTCACTCTTTAACTCTCTTCCCCCTTCTGTCTTTCCTAATTCTTATATCCTATCTTCCTTCAAAAATGGATCTATCGTCATCTCAAGGCCTAATCCTGCCATATCTCTAGGTCCTCAGTACTTCAACTATATGTTCATTTAGCCTGTCCTTTTCCTATCGTGTATCATTGCCTCATCTCTGCCTTGTCCTTAACCTTGTCCTTATCTGATATTAAAGTATTTTGTTTCAAGGGAATTTTTTTTTTTAAATTTCATAACAGTGACAGTGAAATACTATCATTAAAGAGAATAATAATAATAATAATAATAATAATAATAATAATAATAATAATAATAATAATAATAATAATAATAACACTAGTAATAGTAGCAGTAATAATAATAATGATGATAATAATAAATATATTAATTATAATAGAAATAATACTAACCAATAATAACAATAACAACAGTACAGTACAACAATACGGACAAAAATAATGATATAAATAGTAATCACGAAAAAAATAATAATAATAACAATTATGATATCAAAATTATTAAGAACTATATTATTATAAAGCTAATAATATAGTTATTGTAAAATGATAATAATTATGGTACAATAATAGTAATAATAATAAAAAAAATAAATACTTGATAATAATAGAAAATTTCTTCTATGTAAACATAAAGATAAAAAGAATATTTTGTTACATCCAAAATTACTTTTTTTCAAACTTGAATGAAGCATACTTGAAAATGTGGGATCAATTACATATAAACCATGACTTAAGGTACTATTTCGGTGCTCAATTGAGTTCATTATTGCAGGTTCTAATATTATATATAAGATTCCAGGTAAAGACTGTGATAAGTATTATGTTGACCAGACTTGCAAATTATTAGAATTTTGTGTCAATATAACGTTCGAAATTGTCAGTCTTCCAGTGCTTTGTGCAAGCATTATCCTGATAGCAATCACTATATTGATTGGAACAATGCTTCTATCTTAGTAAGAATAAGTATATTATTACTAGAAACATCCTGGAATCTGAAATAATGAATGTAACCGAGCTCCGCAATATTAACTTCAAGTCATGGTTTATTTGTAACTGTTCCCGTATTATCAAGTATGCTTCAGTCAAGTTTGAAAAAAGTAATTTTGGAATTAACATAATATTCTCTTTATCTTTAATTGATTTATTTATATTTAAATAATTTTTTAGTATTATTAAATATTTCATTTCTTTTAGTATTACTATTATTGCACAATTATTATTATAATTTCATAATTACTATATTATTAGCTTTACAATAACATCATTGTTAGCATTTCTAATAATGTCATTATTATTATTATTATTATTTCTATTTTTTTATTGTGATAACTGTTTATATAATTATTTTTTTCCTTATTATTTGTACTGTTGTTATCGTTGGTTAGTGTAATTTCTAGTATAATTAGTATTTAATTCTTATTATCATTATTATTATTACTATTATTACTAGTGTTATTATTATTATTATTATTATTATTATTATTATTATTATTATTATTATTAAATTTAGTGTGTTTTGTTCACTGTTACTACAATTTTCAGCAATTTAATATGTTCCCGTTTTCTCCTACCACTGACCGTGTCTAATTAACCCGGCTTCACACCTTCACCAAAGGCCAAAAACATGTGGTATAGTCAAGCATATGACTTCCTTTGATGGAGTGCTAATTTCCTTTTCTCTTCTGTTTTCTGTATGTATATATATCGTCTCATTTGTTTGTACAAATCAGATTTCTCTGAAGATAAGTAATACATTTGTAAGTAGTAAGGATCTCAAAATTTCTTTAAATTTTCTTATGTAGCCATAACCAGTCACACATTTACAATATTCACAGCAAATTTTATCCACTAATCAACTATTCTTATTATACATTTACCCTTTTACTCTCTTAAGAGAAGATATAAAGCATACTGCATGCTTTAGTGTTAGTACCCTCTCTATGATATGGCCATTCCATATCAACTATGTTAAAGCTGTTTAGGAATTCAGTAACTGTTAAATTTCCCCCAACTCTTATGACTTCATGTGGTGGTAGATCTAATGTCATCATCCTTTCCCAATATCTGAGATTTTGCACATTCGGGATCGGTTTTGAAATATGTCTTTGAACTCTTCTAGCTACTCAACAGGAGTTTTCAAGCGTGGATTCCAGGAGTGGTTACCAATTCCGTTTAGGATAAATATTTCTTAACATATCTTTATTCATTTTCCTTAAGGTTACGTTTATGTTTAATGGAATATCATATGCTGCCTTTTGTATCCCATTTGTAGCCTTTCTGGAGACAATTCTGTCAATACATTGACCCCAATATTCCTCTGTCTGTCAGGAGTTCATGAGTTCTTTGCTAACTATGGTTGCCGTAAGTTAGGTCTATTCGCACATATATGTATACAGTATTCATGTTCCAGTTTATATGATTAAATCATCAGCCCCTAATCTGCCCATTTTTGTTCACTTAATTTTTTCCTAGTTGCCATAGTATCTCTTACTATTGTTACAATTCTTACTTTATTTGCAGATATACATTTCCAAATTTTGGAAGATCATTTACATACACTAGGAACAGAGATTACCTGGTATAGTCTTAGTAACGTGTATGTCTTTTATTATAAACTATGGTGCTATATTAAGATAGTCCCCGTGGCATAATGGTAGCGTCCGCGACTCTGAGGCGGCAGGTCAAGGGTTCGCGCCCCGTCACGGACTGAGGTTAGTAAGGGCATACACTCAGGGTAACGATTACATCTGCCAAAACAAGTCCTCGCAAGAAGGCAACCGTCCTAGCCCTTAGTTGAAAAGGGAGTTCGTGACGTAAAACCGGAACCAACGTGTTTCTTGTGAAATAGAATTTTATATATATATATATATATATATATATATATATATATATATATATATATATATATATATATATATATATATATATATATATATATATATATATATATATATATATATATATATATATATATCCCAGCTCCAACCAGTATGATGATTGTGACACCAGGAAGGGCCCAAAAAATAAGTAAACAAAAGATCTGCTCTCATCGGGCTAAGCACGAAGAAAACAAAAAAGATGCAATCAACAATAACGTAGATATTGATAAGCAAAAACGTAAAGGACAAAATAGGAGTAACAAATAAAAACTGCAACTCAAAATCATGAAACCAAAATGAACAAAGAAAATACTCTAATGCGAGAATTCTCCATTAATGTATGGAATCCTAATACCAATAGGTATACAGTATTTGCATTGCATGCTTAATAACTATCTGTGTGTGTGTGTGTGTGTGTGTGTGTGTGTGTGTGTGTGTGTGTGTGTGTGTGTGTGTGTGTGTGTGTGTGTGTGTGTGTGTGTGTGTGTGTGTGTGTGCGTGCGTGCGTGCGTGCGTGCGTGCGTGCGTGCGTGCGTGGGGGAGCTATTTCTATCTTTTTCAGTTCTTTTCTATATTTTTTCCTCTGAAATATTTATCAGTATATATTATTACTCACTTGAATAACATTTTGCTCTAGAGTATGCGCTTATTTCTTTTCATTTGGGGATTAATAGTAACACAAATCAGAAAACACACACACACACACAAACACGCACGCACATATACATAATACGTTTATGAAGTATTATTGTGATTATCACATGTACAATATATAATTTATTTTTTTATATTTTAATTACACATAAAAAGAGTAAACAAATGTAAATAAGCTTACTTATGAAAATATATCTTCATAAATATTCCTATACGGTAAATAGATAATTTACTCTACTTAAGATGAAGTCGGTAAATTTATCTATCTATCTATCTATCTATCTCATTCTGTGTATCTCTGCATGCCGTAATGTGGTAATTTCGAAATCTAGGCCAACGTAGTATCATGAAAAACGTGTAAAACCATTCCGTGATGATCAAAATAGTAATTGGTTGTTGTACCTAGAAGGTAACCGAATGAATATGCAACTTTCATCATCATATCTTACCAGGCATTTTCTGTGACGTCATTGGAAAGCCTCAGAAGAGCATCTCTGGAGGACATCACGATTCGCTCACTGAGTTTCCATTTCGTCTACAGATTTAAAGAGTAACTCTACTTCATTTTTATCTCTCTCTCTCTCTCTCTCTCTCTCTCTCTCTCTCTCTCTCTCTCTCTCTCTCTCTCTTTAGTGTGATATTTCAGGACTGTCGCGATCCCAGTGCTCCTATGTAGACAAAATATTACATGAGGCATACATACATATAAATGCACATTTAAGCAAACACACACACACACACACACACACACAGAGGGAGAGAGAGAGAGAGAGAGGAGAGAGAGAGAGAGAGAGAGAGAGAGAGAGAGAGAGAGAGAGAGAGAGAGAGAGAGAGAGAGGGAGAGAGAGAGAGAGAGAGCTCTATTTATATGCAAAATTATGCGAATGATTTTTTTTTTCTATACACAAACTGCAAGCCCTGAACATTCCACGTGCACCTATCTCCCCTTACCAAAGAGACCGAAGCCAGCGGCCCTTAAGGGGGGTTTAGACGGTCAAACGGTTCGTCGAACGCGGTTCGACAGACAAGTGTTTGAAGTGATGTTCGAACTTGTGAACGGGGTTCCGTGTTCGACAGCCAAATACCCAGTTCACACGTTCGAACATCACTTCAAACACTTGTTTGTCGAACCGCGTTCGACGAACCGTTTGACCGTGTAAACCCCCCTTTACACAAGAGAGCCTCTTCACTTACGCAAATAAAGGGGGCGAGATGGGAAACTGAACGCATTCTAAACAGGTATGGAATAATTTCTCGAAGGGAGTCACGGTGCAATGTTTATACAGATGATGTAATAATAGGCATGTTCGGCCACCGTCAGTTTCTTGTATGACCTTAATTCTGAGAGCGAACAGTACCGATGTGTTCTATTTACTCTTTCCCTCCGTACTTTGCTTGCTATTGCGGTCATTATGTGCTGTACAACAACAACAACAGAAACAACAAAAAACAACAATACTACTACTACTACTACTACTACTACTACTACTACTACTAATAATAATAATAATAATAATAATAATAATAATAAGTAGTAGTAGTAGTCTCCGTGGCAAAATGGTAGCGTCTGCGACTCTGAGGCGGGAGGTCGAGGGTTCGCGCCCCGTCACGGACTAAGGTTAGTAAGGGCATACACTCAGAGTAACGATAACATCCGCCAAAACAAGTCCTTCGTAAGAAGGCAACCGTCCTTGCCCTCAAGGGAGGTCGACGCGTAAAACCGAATCAAATAATAATAATAATAATAATAACCAATTTACTATTGTATTGTATCAAGGCATGTCATTCTTGCCCAAAGACACGAAGTCTTGCAGAGAATGACCTATTAGTATCAGGCAACTTCCATTTTGGAACAAGGTCAAGAGATAGTAAAAAATACGCTCTGAATTAAGCAATATGACCTTATATACTCTTTGCTTAAAAAAAAAATGAGAACTGGTCCAACTGTATCTACAGATTACAGTAAGGTTGTAATTATTGGCAATTTACAAAGGTACATGACCCCGTTTCATTGCCTCCAAGGTTCAAGATGGGTCATAGCGAAGGGTTATGTAATCTCTCTCTCTCTCTCTCTCTCTCTCTCTCTCTCTCTCTCTCTCTCTCTCTCTCTCTCTCTCTCTCTCTCTCTCTCTCTCTCTGTACAATTCTCTTTACCATTTTTCTCCGTAACTAGTTCAACTTCCATCAGTTCATGGTCATCTTCCTCTCATCCTCCTGATAATCTCTTCCTCTTATTACTGTTCTTCCTCTTGCTTAGTTCCTCCTCTCGGTCATATCTTCCTTTCTATTTCTGCTCTTGCAATCTTCTTCCTTTTCTTGTTTGCCATTCCTTTTCTTTGATCAAAATTTTCAACGTTTTTCCTAAGAAAACGTTGAACAGGAATGATTCTCTGTGAATCCCTCAATAAAGAGAAAAAGAAAACGTTGAGCAGGAATGATTTTCTGTGATGACCTCACTAAAGAGAGGAATAAAAATGAAGAAGAATGGTGATGTAATATATGATCAAAGTGATAGAGAAAATACGAGCATGCGCGTCTTTTCTAAATCACTTTGATCATTATTACATCACCATTCTTCTTCATTTTTCTTTCCCTCTTTAGCGAGGTCATCACAGAAAATCATTCCTGCTCAACGTTTTTTTTTTCTCTTTATTGAGGTATTCACAGAGAATCATTCTTGTTCAACGTTTTCTTCCTCTCTTTAGTGAGGTCATCACAGAAAATAATTCTTGCTCAACGTTTTCTTCCCCTTTTTGATAGTTGGCAGAGAGAACGCTCCTGCTCTTGGGCCCCATTTCTTAAACAGTGTAAATCTAGGATACCATATTGTTAGTTAGCTAGGCACACACAAATGGATTTCATAAACGCATCTGACGCGGTTCTGTGTATGGCTAGGATGCCACATGGGATCCTAGCATACACAGAACCGCGTCAGATGCTTTATGAAATCCATTTGTGT
>JAXCGZ010007704.1:0-2500 GCA_037179515.1 Halocaridina rubra
CCAGCACGACCGAAAAGAGAGAGAGAGAGAGAGAGAGAGAGAGAGAGAGAGAGAGAGAGAGAGAGTAAAAAATATAAAGTTGTCTCATATTTCAATAGAGCAGTAGATTTTCAGTACCTAAGAAGTAACCATTGTCCCCCTTAACAACCTCTTAAAGAGAAGCGCTGATGTCAAGGCATATTCAGCCTTAATGAACTCTAACATGAGAGTTCCTTAAGCTTCACCTACGAGACTCTTTTCCCATCCCGAGATACCCGGGGTGAGGGATGCCATATTTTGTAATCAGCTTCACAATGGCAGCTTCCTTTTTAGAGATTTCATAGCAGTTTGTTAGGCGAAGAACAACACTTTAAACTTGACGTTCCTAGTGAGTAAGGGTTCGCTCACCGGACTCAGCCTTGTTTATTTTGGCATACCTTCGGCGTCACTAACTATAGGGTCATGTGCTTATGTAAGGATTAGCCTTGGCTTTGCGCTAAGACGGGCTACAATCGGGGGCACTTTTTTTTTAATAGTGTAAATACCGAAAGATATAAATTGAATCAAAATTTCTATATTGAACTTGTATAAACACTATAAATTTTGTCCCTTGCAACTGTATTTTATCGCCCATGCTGGTCTTGCCTATTTTTTGTGATATATATTTTTTTTTAATTTAGTCGATAATGAATTTGATTTACTTTCCTTAATATTACTATATACTTATAGTACTGCGCTGCTCTTCAGATATAAATACAAAACTATTCCATATGCACTATGTATATTTTTTTTAGACACAGGGATGAATTTCGTGTAAACACTTTGTAATAACAAGTTAAGTTCACTATATTGTAGTGACATTAATTGCATGTGTGTATTTGTAATTGAATGAAATTTAAATTCATGTGTTATTCTTCTTTTAGAAGGAAATAAGTTCCATGTGAATAATTGGTTTCTTTAGACAGAATTTAATATTATTTTTATATGAATTATTAAGGTATGTGTATTACTAATTAAAAAAAAAAGGCGTCTTTGGTTAGGAGTAAAATAATTTCCAGCTGAATATTTTAGATGCAAAAATATAATCTCCATATTATATATAATTTTATTAAGGAATTGCTCAATGGTAGATCGCGCGAGTCGGGAAGTGACGAGTTCGACCAACGCGGGTCCGATCCCGCCGCATTGGTGACACATGAAAACTACGTGTGTATCATTGTTATTTCTGCCTTGTCCATAAGCTGCTACTTTTCTTCATGTCTTTTCTTGGTTCTTGGGCCTAATGAGGGCAATTTTATTTGCCTGTCCCAGTGTCATACTCAGTGAATAAAGAAATTGGAACCAAATTATATCGTTGTCTATTATTTATTCGGCGGAAACATAACTCGTGTTATTTTTCCTAGTAATTTTCTTAATGAACTTTCTTATTTATCATCAGTTGAAAAAAAAATAATTACGCGTATAAAAATTGGTGGTAGAAAATGAATTCTATGTTTGTGCTTTGCTTGGGAGAGAAGTGATTGTCTTGTGAACCTCTTGACCTGGAGAAAATACGTGAATTTCATTTCAAAACTATTTACAAATGACAATTAATTCCATCATGGCTTCCTTCATCTTTCAATACACCGTTATTCCCACGAAGCCCAAAAACTATCTGTGATGCTATTTTATCGTCACGGGAAAGTGTACTGAGCAAAGTCAGACGCGATTTTTTTGCCTTTACAAATGAAATGTAATTTTCTTAATTTCGTCTCTCTTTCTTTTTTTTTGGGGGGGGGCTTCTTTGTCAATGCAGGAATGTTATCAAGATGGCAGACCTGTCCTACAAAATACGTTTTCCGGAAGTACGTAAATAATTATTGGATTCTATTAACAGCACATCGTTAGTATGATGGTGTATTATTATTATTATTATTATTATTATATTATTATTATTATTATTATTATTATTATTGTGTACTTTTTAGGATGAAGTTAATGAAATGCTTTTGCACTCTAATTATAGAATCTTTGCCCCTGACTTCCTGTGGGAATAATGAAGTCCCTTGTTAAGTTATAAATGTTCTCTCTCTCTCTCTCTCTCTCTCTCTCTCTCTCTCTCTCTCTCTCTCTCTCTCTCTCTCTCTCTCTCTCTCTCTCTCTCTCTCTCTCTCTCTCTCTCTCTCTCTCTCTCACACACACACACACACACACACACACACACACACTAATTACACTGTGGTCATTCTTAGTGTGTAAATCCGCCAATTTCATCAACTCCCAAGCATCTTATTTGGACAGAGAAGCATTAGACTTCTCTCTACCTCACTGCATTTCAGGCAACATTTACCCGACTCGCGTCGTGTGTTGACGCTGACAGTCGCTCGTTATCAAATAGAAGAAGAAGAGGAACCAATAGCAGCAGTGGTAGTAGTAGTAGTAGCAGCAGCAGGATCAGCAGCTGTTAGAAGCAAAAGAAAGAGCAGTAGTAATAGCAAGAGAAGAAGAAGAAGGAGTAGAAGAATAATATGAAAGAGAAGAA
>JAXCGZ010007704.1:10000-52500 GCA_037179515.1 Halocaridina rubra
TCACCGAATGATGTTTTAGATGAATTACTTATGTATAGTATGTGATAGGTGACATTGCTCACAATCTGCTTTTTGCACACTTATATGGTAATATTATTAAGTTTTGTATTTGTAAGTTTGCATATATTTTTTTATTTTTTCATTATCGCCATTTTTTGCATGTAGAACGTGTCTTGGTGTTTCCTTAGTTTCCATTAGATATATTAGTCGAGTGATACAGGAATAAAAATTATGTAAAAATGAATATATTTTTTTCTGTCATTTGCAGAAATGTGGAAGGGGGACTCAGGGAAAATGAAGTAAGTTTCCAGTATATACGTTCACACAACCCAAGGATGGTTCTACTCGTTGAAAACTCAAATGTTATGAATGTTCAGGTGTGTATTTAATGTCTTTGTGTTTTACAGAATTAAAATGGAATTAACGAGCCTTAACTTGAGTCATAGAAATTTTACTGATGACACTCTATAATGTTAGCCACTATCCTGCCCTTCTGAACTACAATGGTCATTCAGCAGGGCTTCGTATTTTACCTCTTGTGCAAATTTCTTTTTTTTCTTGATAAGGAAATTTATTTAGGAAAGTGGTAAATCAGCCCTCATCCTTTTAATGACCTCATTTGACACTTCTATTTCGTTATATATTATTGATATAGTATTATGAAAATTACATATGTTAATATTAATAGGTACAGAATTTCATTTAATAGATATGAGCTCAGTCACATATTTTTATTACAGAAACGATGGGATTTCATGCGGAAAGCAGTAAGAAAATTTCTCACCTATGATATCCCTGACGGCGTCAGCATTGGTTTGGTTGTGTTCAATTCTGTAGCTAACACAAGATATCCACTGACCGTTCTCACTGATGGAAATACTCGTGAAAAAGTTGGCTCCTCTCTGCCAAGAAATCCGTCGAGAGAAGATGAACATAGACGCTGTGTAATTTGTGGTATTCGAGAGGCGGTAAAAGTTATTAACCAAGATGGTCTTGGGGGTCATATAATGTTGGTAACGGCTGGCAGTGCATCTTTAGGTGATCGTGAAATCTCTGAAGCCTCTCAGCTACTTACAGATAACCATGTTGCTCTTCATACCATTATATATCCTCTCGTTGAGAAATATCGTGCCCCTGACGGAAGCTTAGATATCTTGGCAACCTCTTCTGGGGGTGAAACGTATGTTATCCCTGATGAAGGTATTGGGGCAGATTCCAGACTCAGTATGTATTATAATCTTTTGGATTCCTTCTACTATACTCTGAAGTCGGCCTCTAATCAGTTTTCTTTGCCTATTAAAGTACTCTCCGTTGAGCATCCAGGTGGACGTGTGCCTGTATCTGCTGGAAGTTTTATGATGGATCCTACCCTTGGTCCTGAGACCGTATTTGCTGTGTTCTACTATGATGTTACCCATGTTGGCAATCAAATACATTTAGTGAATCCACATGGCATGGTTATTGACACAGTAAATATGCAAAATGAGGATGGTAATATTCACATGATTACTGTTCGATTAGCTGAAGCTCAAGTTACACCTGGACTTTGGCATTATAAAATTGAAAATCGTGCTGACTCTCATCAGGCACTTTATGTCCAAGTTACATCTCGGACACGTCAACAATCAAAAGTTCCAAGAGTAACGCTTCGAACATGGACCAGCCACAACTTGGGTGTCGTAAATATTAGTGATATATCTCGACCTTTGGCTCTGTATGCAGAAGTAAGAGCTGGTTTGGTAGGTGTTGAAGGAGCCAAAGTTACTGCAGTACTTCAGAGACTTGGCCTTACAAATAATGGTTCTCACCATCAGCCTTTGGAAGTTGTCTTATATGATAATGGTCTCACTGGTAAGTAAATGCAATACCGTTTGGAAATTGTCCCATAGACTTATATTATCTATATGAATTTATTAATTTTTATTTTTATTCAATATTAAA
This sequence comes from Halocaridina rubra, assembly GCA_037179515.1. Lineage (NCBI taxonomy): Eukaryota > Metazoa > Arthropoda > Malacostraca > Decapoda > Atyidae > Halocaridina > Halocaridina rubra. The sequence continues at coordinate 11,942 of JAXCGZ010007704.1, forward strand.
CAGGTAATCGCAATAAATTTTCAACTACTGTGTATAGTATTCATAAGTAAATTTCTCTGTGCTATAGGTAGTCTCAAATAAAGCCAGTATAGGCTGATTGTCATATTTTACCCAGACAGTCTCATTATATTATGGACTTTGCTTTATCACTTACAGGTCCTGATATGGTGAAAGGTGATGGGGTATACTCTCGCTATGTTCCACGGCTTGCACCTTCCAAGTACAGCATAATGGTGTATGTGGAAGGAGATACAAGTAGATACAGTTTTGTTCGCCAATCAAAACTAGGAATAGTGGATGTTATTGGAATCTCACCTGTACAAGATAATCTTCCTCCTGCTCGTGTTGTAGATCTTCGTGCAAGATTACTACCAAATACCGTGAATCAATTAGGCTTTACATGGACGGCACCTGGTGGAGATCTTGATTACGGAACTGCAGAACGATATGTAGTTATGGCTTCACCCAAACACCAAGAATTAATCGAAGGTGGAGGTACAGTTATTGAAGGATGGCCAACTCCATTATCTTCACAATCAATTCAGCAGCACACTGTACTGTGGAATGAATATGAAACGCTAAGTTACTTGGCTCTCTATGCAGTTGATGAAAATGGAAATACGGCATCTCTTAGCAATATTGTCACAGTTTATGTTCCTGCTCCTCCAACTACAACTGCTCCTCCTTCTACTTTGGCACCAACACTCTCACCAGCTAATGCATCGTCTGTACGAGATGGGAAAGGGGCTCCAGTTCTGGCTACTCTTGAAGCCCATCAGCTAGCTGTCATATTTGGGTGTGTGGGTGGATTTATCTTGGTTCTGATATTGATTGTATGTTATTGTGCAGCTAGAACCCGACAACAACGGAAGGCTGATGCTTCTTCCAAGAAAAATCATGATGTTCAAGATGCTTATAACATTAATGTCACTGTTGCTTCCAAGGGAGTTGAGTTTCCTGAGAGTAAGAGAGATCTCAAAGATGGTTTGAAGAAAGGCTATATTAGCCCTGTAGAATCTTGGTCAGCTTCTCAGCTCCTAAGTACTCACCAAGATGGAAGTATGTCTGGTCGCTCTGATAATAATTCTGATCATAGTTCTTCAACCAAGAAGAGTTATGGGGAGTCATCTGAATCCAATGAATATTACAGAGAGGCAAATCCATACCCTTACCAGCATGTTGGTCATCCAGAGCAATACCCAGTTCCAAGTGATGGATACCCCACACCCACAGAAAGCTACCCTGGTGACACCTATCCACCACCCTCTGAAGCACGTTCCTACATGAGCTCACAGCCTTCTGATTCCTTCCTCTCTGTATCCTGCGACTTGCTTCCATCCTCTCATGGTCCTCCAGCATATGCTGCCTACCCTGCATATGATGCATCTCTTAGATCTGGTAAAATGCCACCACCCATTCCTCCAAAACCAAAAGTATTATACACTCCAGAACCTTACTTATATGACAATCAGTCTTTAGATCCTCATTCATCTACGCCGTCTGTAACATCAGAAAAACGTATCCGTAATGTTACTATGGTGTAAGTAACATGAGAGTGAAGAATTTGTTCATTTATCAAAACACTGTTGGCATTATATTTTTATAGTATGTGATAGTAGAATTAATGTCATTCATTGTACATAATACCAAACTAATGAACTGTACAAGGAGTATAATAGAATGTGTGATCAAAATATCCAGTGCTTCATCTGTTGATTTTGCTTAATAATGAAATACATTCTACAGTGCATAAGGCTCAAATAGCGTTAATATAATCATGTGGTACAGATATTATAATCACTTGTGCTGCAATAGTTTTGCTCTCCTAAGGTAAACATCTTTTTGAATAGCATGCCTAGGATGTGGTGCATCACTAGCAGTATGATTTGGTTGTCTACTACCATGAGTCTTAGAAACCGCATGTTCGCCTCCTTGTGGGGTTGGGTAGTGTTCAGAACTGCTTCTCTCATTATTCCCTTTAGTTTTTGTTCAAATATGTTTATTTTGTATTATTTTCATACATAATATCAGTATAAGTGCCAAATAGAAGTTGAGTAATGGATAGCAAAAGGACATATTTTGAGAAATACAGATATGTAGTTGTCGCTCATACTTCACAGGGGATGCATTCCTGATAGCCTACTAAGTATACATGCGCTTTTGAACCCTAATTCATGAGTTTAATATCTACTCAATATTTGACCAGTTTTTACTTCTCGGTAATAAAAATAAATATTTATGCACCTCTAAGAAACTGTGTGTGTATTCTCTATGATTACAGTATATTGGAAGACTGTGATAACTGTAACTATAGCAAGCAAATTCACTTAGTAGGAAAGACAACTGTATTTTTTGGCATTATACTCTGCTGTGAATAAATTAATTTTATTAGGGAAATATAAATAAGAGATAAAAAGAATGCAATATTTTATCATTCAGTAGTACTGTACCGAAATCTACCATTTTCATCTCTTTATTACTGTAATGCTTTCATTTCCCGTGCAAACTTTATTGATTACTAGTCAATACTGAATGATAAAAGGAACTGCCCTCTTGCTTTTTGTAGTTTTATAAGTTTTACTAGTCATCTTCATGTTGTAAATGACGTTCACAGTATTGCCTTTGTTTTCACTGATATTAAATTGCTATGCATAATATTAAGCCTTTAAATATGATCCTGTATATACACTGAGTTATGTAAATAAAACTTGAAACTGACATTTTTCACTTCCTTATCATGAATTGTAATTTTGTCTATAATATACAACCTTTTACATCTTAGTCTGCAAGATGGTTACAGCCACAATAAATACAAACATTGCACTGCAAATAAACATCACTCATTGTCATCTTTGCAGTCATACATATTTCTTAGCAGTTTTGCAGATGCTTGTTATGAAGAGTAAATAACACAAAGCTCATGCCCCAGCAAATTTTCATATAAACCATGAAGTTCCCTAGGTATAACTTTCCCCCCATCATATGGGACTTGTATCATTGCCAACGTTTTATCTGGAAGTTTATTATATTCACATTAGACTATAATTTTTGATATTTATTCCATTTCTTCAGTCTTTCTAAAACAGTCCCCACACTTCGTCCCCCCCTACACCTTGACTAACTTCTAACTAAACTTCTAGTATGTAATATAAAGCATTTTCTCTAGTCTCCTTCTATCCATCATCTGTAAATATCCGATCAAAATGAGCCTTCTTTATTTCCATTATCTGTTGAGGCTTCCCTAATTCTATACATATATTTAAATCTCTTGTCCCTAACTTCGTAAAAGTGAGTCCTTGCATTAGGTGTATTCACCATGAAAAATAATGAACCATGCAAGATATACTTATTTGTTAACATGGATTCAATGTGAGAAAGCTAACCATTAGGCCCTGTATCTTTTTTCTTTCTTATTAGCATATTACCGGAAATAAGTCTGCAATAACTATATAATCATGTTTATCGGCACCAAAAGAATTCATAAGAGATGTTAATGGGTCTAGTAAACTGGTAGTGCAAAGTGTGGAAAAAATGATGCTACAGAGAATATTGCAATTACAAAGAATTAAAATGATGATAAGTCTTTATTGCACAACGGATGGAATAGGTATTCTTTATATTATAGATATTTATACAAGTGTTGTTATGATTGTGCGTTGACTTTCCAGGTGAGCCTGGTTTAAAATTCTTAGAAAGGGAAAGACTGGCCTGTTTTCTATCCCCTGTCAATGTTACTGACAGTTATATTTTATTTAGCTCTCCAACTCTTCTAAAAGAACGATGTAATTATGACAAAAGACGTATCTAACAAAATTTGAACAGAATTTCAAGTATTTAGAGTAATAAGCGTGCTTAGGTCTAGTTCTCTGAAAAGCATAATTTGTACGCGTCTATTTTGCCATACAACTTAACGATTGATCATTTTGGGGAGAAATTACTTTCTGGACAAGCGACTTTGCATATGTGACATTACTTTTGAATTGGGTAGTATTTATTTTATTGCTGTGTTACTTAAACCTCAAAAAAAGTTCATAACTTAAATTATTATAAACGTCCATAACTGCGATTTCATGAGTTCATGACGTCACTTTTTAATCCCCCATTTCGCTATGTAAAAGGTAGAATATAAATTTATTGAAATTATATAAATCACTAAATATCCGAAGCTAGTTTTACAGGTTGATGTATGTGTTATTCGAAACAAATCGGGGTGTGCTATTTCATGAGATATCATTTAAATAAATAATTGAAACTTTAATATTTGACTTCATATCCCAAATGGTAGAATTTTATATTGTTTACATCTGGAGAGCATGTGGTGTAGATTGGGAATTGACTGATCAGAGAAATAATTGCTGTCAAGTCTTCTACACGATGAAGAGTGGACCAAATATACTTATCACAGGTATAAAGAAGTTTTACCTTACACTTTCTGTAAAAACAAATGTTAATTAGATTACGCAATGTCTCGGTTGGTTTCGAATTTCATATGAATGTATTGTCATGTAGTAGGTTGGCTCATGGCACATTCGCCCGTTGCGATACTACAGCTGAAGGTTTTTTGAACTTAAATAGGTCTGTTCAGGACAGTTCGATGTTAAGTCTTCCTTCAGTTACGGTTCTTTTTCTATGCCTACCGCTACACTGAATATTCTTGGATATTCATCACACATCTTTTATTATCCCTTCACATCAGACAAGTCATTACACTCTCCATCTCTGTTTCTCTTTACTTTATGTATTCTTCGTGCCCAGGCCCGATGAGGGCTGTTTTATTTTATTTTTTTTTTTGGGGGGGGGCCCGTCCTGGTGTCACAATAAAATAAAAATTACAACTCACGGAGGCAAGGGGAGATTTATGGGTCAGGATTTGTTTTATGCACCCCTTCAATTTTTGGACTAATCTGTTTTTTTGATAGATTTTTTTAATTAATCTGATTATCTTTTTCTTTGGAAATTTCTATTGTCTGTAACTGGGCCGAAATTAGTGGGAGGCGGTGGGTACTTATATAACCTATTATAACTTGCCTATAGTAGCCCAACCTAAACTTACCTTAAATCGTTACATACCTTAATTTGGGTATTTATACGTCAGCGCTGCACAGTCCAATTAAGTGTGACATCTGATATCTCAGGTAGGCTATCTAAAGGGTGCATAAAACAAATCTTAACCGAGTGTTGTACTGTCTTCTGGTATCGCAGCATTTTATTGTAACCTCAGTATGTTTCCATTGTAATCAGCATTTCACATCCCCAATTTGGTAAAAATATTATGACATCTTATAAGGTATGATTTAACTGATTATAATTAAAACTGCTAGGTTTTTTTTATTTGTTTTAGTCACGGGAACATAGGTAATTTTTTAGAAGAGGGGATTATGCTCTTACAATAATAAAACCGCATTTTCTTGATAGTTTAAGTTTTGAGATAAACGAATCTGAACTCTATATCTGGCAAAAAAAAATTCAATGGTGTAGGGGGAAGCGTTGGAAATCGGGGTTTTGGGTGGGGAGAAAGCAAAATTGATTGAAATGTAGCAGAAATGAAGGAAAAAAATATTCAACAAAGAAAATTGTCGAAAAAAACATTTTTGGTGCATCTTAACCTAACCAAACCTAACCTATCACATGGGGAACGCATCTGGCCTAATAGGGGGCTTCACCCCCAGACCCCCTTAAGGTTATATTTTCTCTAACCGGGGGCATAGCCCCCTGCTCCCCACTTAGGGGAACATAATCAATATACGGTTAAATTGTATTCTTACCTTAATCTGAATAACAATTTGGATATACCCTTCGGGCATTTCAAAGATATTTGTAAAGCGCGGTGCTCACAAAAAATGTGATTGCTTGGCTGTGTTTACCATGAAATTTAGCAATTATGGAAAAATACACTTAACAACAACCGGTACAAAGACGAATCGAATCGGCCATAGTGCCAAAATGAGTAAAAAGTAAAATGAAGGCAGAACATTCGTGATTGGCTTACAAAATATTAGTCCATAATGCATCTCAAAAAACATGTGTGACAGTGTTAATACCCATATCACTATGAAGTTTTATAGACAGCAGAGAAGATTTAATATTTAGTTCTTTGGAATTATTTTTGTTATCCGTTATATCTGCTTTAATCATGGGTTTTTGAGTAAGTTTTGTTTTATCCAATGTGATTACTGTAGAACAATTTAACACATTACTTCATAACCATATTATGATTTTGGAGTTTATGTGATATCTACTGCTTACTCTGCTCCACTTAATTAGTAACGTTTGTACTGTACTACTATTTCTGCAGTATGAGGTATGTACATGGCGTGAATAAGAAAAGTTGATGAAGAATGTAAGGAAAGGTTATATTAGTTTTGTCTTTGCTAAAATTATCTATGGTTATAAATTAAATTTAGGTAAGATAAGGTTGGATTTAGATAAGTTTAGAGTACAGCCATACTTCGCATTACGCTACAATATTTTTAAAATTTTCTAGCTTTGGATTATTGCACATATTACTTTATATATTTTAACATGCAGTTTTATGTGATTTAGGGCTTTTTTATTGTTTTTTTATATGATTTTATATTTACATGGGATTTTAAAATTTTCTGCTGACCGATATAAAGTTGCTGAATGTTTCCATATTATAAGTAACAAATATTGCTTTAAGGTTAGAAGTGACATTAGTTGAAGCATTATAAGGCGAGTTATACCTTTATTTATTTTTGTTTCTTGACAAACATGTTTTTCTGGTGTTTTATGCTGTGATTATAATGATTTTGACATTCCGTTCATCTGCTTTGCATATAGCTAGATTCACTATCCAGCCTTGTTCCCATATGTTATTGGTGATTGGGGAAAGTAGGAAAATATTACATTTTTCCAACTTAAGATAAATGTCAGATTCAGTAAAGTTACATTCCTAAAAAATCATAAGAGTATATTGATCAAATCAGTGGTATATTAGTGACTTATTAATGAGGACTGGAAGCGCAGTAATTAGGGCACTTGATTTGAGAAATGACAAACCCTTGTTCAAACCCACCATGGGGCTTTAGGAAGGGCATCCAACTTAATACCCAATCTTCAACCTTCGAATGGGGATTAATAGTAACATAATATGACAAAAAACATTTATTACTTGCCAATAGATTATATTCCTTCTAATCCTCCCTTACGGATAGCCCCAAACTACCCTTAATTCTTTGTTAGGTAGGGCAGTATTGTATTTCGCATTAGAATTTAATAAATTATATTAATGTTCATTAAAAATCCACTTTTCTCGTATTTGGCTTCAAATATTCTCTAACAATTTTTCAGTATTGTGCTAAAGCCCCTTTTTATGTATATTTAAATTTAAGTACCGGTAAGCTACCGGCTATAAAATCAGCTCAATTACAAGAAGGTATGTTAATAGGTAGCTATATGTAAGGTCATTTTGAGTTTTTTTTTATATTCAGGGCAGGGTATACAAACTGCCTTTTAAAGATAACACTTCACAGTGTGTTCAGTAACTTCCACCCCTTGGAAGTACCATTTTGTTTCAAAAGATCTCCAGCATTAGCCGTTATCTTAACTTTCAGTTTACCATGTTCTTGCATACTGTGTTTGATGACTGCTCTCTTCAACGCATATTTTAATAATATAGCAAGTAAGAACTACCGGTTTCATTTTTCAAGTCTTACAGCAACGTTGGACTGTTAATAGGAAAAGCAGATGTAGAGGAATCTGTATGCTTTTGCTCTCACTGATTTTTATTTTTATTAATCTTTTGCTCTTTTATTTAGGAACACCTGGTGTAGGCAAGTCAACCTTATCCCAGTTAGTTGCTGAACGTTCTGGACTTGAGTGGGTTAATGTAGGTGACTTGGCAAGAGACAATCTTTTTTATGATGGCTATGATGAAGAAAGACAGTGTCCTATATTGGATGAAGATAAGGTAAGTGTTCAGAGTGTATGAACTAACTGGGAAGAACATTTTTGCAAGAAAGACAAAATTTTAATTTCATTATTACTTCATTGTTTCATCTTCAATTAATTTTTTCTTCTCTTGTATATCTTATTCAGGACAATTAGTTTTTGTTATTAGGTGTCTACTCATAATATTAGATAATGATGTAACTACATAGGATAAGCATAGTATCAAAATCCATTTTACTCCTTTAAGAAAATAAGGCATCTTAATTGCTAAATCCTCTTTTATAAGTATGATATGAAGAAAAAATTATAACCAACAGTAGAAAGTAGATGGTGTCACAAAGAGATGTTCTTGATTATGTGCATGGTTGTCATGCTACACCAGAACGGAGCAAATTTGTTTTTAAATAAAAATTCTCTTGTTATACATGGGCCTCATTTCTTCCATTAGATAGAGTGGTTTGATAAATACTGTACCTAAGAGTAATGTTTAGATATTTGTATGTATTGCTCTGTTTAGTGTGTGCTTGACTCTACTTAGTGAAAAATATCTATGATTTTTTACTGATCTCAGTAAAAACATTGTTTGTAAGAGTTGTTGTGAATTTAGATTCAGATGATCTTAATTATGTAGAATTTTTTACCCAATATTGCTGCAATCACATCACAATTTTTCCTTAAAAGATTCAAGTGCTTAAAGAAGTTTCCAGCTTAGTATGGTTATGCATACTGACAAAAATGCCATCACTAACTTTCAGTGAATTTTGTAACTAACTCAAAGTTATGTTAAATTATTTGCAAGGATGCTGTTGCACTTGATTCAAGCGAGGCATTTACAGTTCATTTGTTTAGAACTTTGTTGGGAATGCGACCCATCATTGTGAGGAATGATAATTGTCACACAGTCCCAAGTAGGAAGGCTTACCATTTGTTGCATGAGCAATCTTTTTTTAATACTGTTTCAAGTACTGTATCTGTATCTTTTTACTTTAATATGTCCTCTGTGTCTTGATAATTAATATTTTATCCTAAGGATGTTTATGATGTAAAGTCTTTAGCCACTATTTTATCTAAATAAAATGTAGCCCTCCTATGAAAAATAAAATTCTTACAATCCACTAAAGGAATTATAACTAGCAAACAAAAGGAAACCGATATCAAAACAAATTGCAGTGTGTTTCCATATGACCAGCTTTATATAGGAAGCTTTAAGAAAGATACTCCTGATGGTGGAAAAGAAAGAATGTAACTTTTTTATTGCGTACTTGGTTGCAGCTAAAAGGGGTAGAGTAGTGAGAGCCTGGAAATATCTACTCCCTGAAAACTTATATTGCTGCAAAATGACTAATACAAAAGTAGAGGATGAGCAAGGGTATGATGAAGCTTTGCACTCATTTTGTGATAGTTGTAGCACCATACTACCTTCATCTAGACATAGCATGGTATGGAAAGTTTGGATCTTTTAGAGATGAGTAATCCCTAAAACTTCATGTAAAATTAAAGATCCCTGTATGTTGTTAGGTTAGCTTAGGTGATATAACTTGTAAATATGCGTAACCCTAGAGCATTGCTTGAATTACTTTTCTTTACGAGATGCTAACAATTTGAACACTGTAGTATCCTATATACGGGCTCACTGATGCTATTCTTCTTCCCCTGTCCTTAAACTAAATGTATCATGTTTTCTTTGGTTATAGTTTTGATCTGATGCTATTACTCATTCTTGAAGGATTTGTAGTAATATGCTGTGAATTAATTGCTTCAATTCATACCTTTTTCAAATTTCCTGCTGAGATTATTTGATATCTTTTTTTTTAATATTTATATTATATATAGCAAATTTTTCTTGCTCCAGGTTTTAGATGAATTGGAGGATATGATTGCTGAGGGAGGCAAAATAATCGATTATCATAGCTGTGATTTCTTCCCTGAGAGATTTTTTGACATAGTTTTTGTTCTGGCAACAGATAACACAATTCTCTATGATAGATTGGCTGCCAGGTATGTAGTTTTTGAAAGGTACTCTGTGAAGTTTTAATATCTTATTGTAAATTGTCTAAAACTGATGTTCGATGAAGTGTGATATTTTGTAATTTAATTTCAATAAAACTCTATGAAGAATATGGGCATAAAACCTTAAATACACCACAAAGTAAGTAAAACTTTGGATCTGGCAGTTAAATACATTGCAATATCATGTATATATGGTGGCCATGGTAATAATCACTTCATTATTTTTGCAGAACATTATGGATTGAATGCTATGAATAGCGAAATGATAGTTACTTTGAATTTTATTGCAGCATGATATTAATTTTGAATTTTATCATAACTGACACAAGAGCTCAGTATAAGTCATAAATATTATAAAACTTCCGTTGTAATTTAGTCTGTAATCTCAGGATTGAATTTTATATAAACCAGAATCATGTAAACTTCAGTTTGTAGACATTTACACTTATTTTATATACCTGTGAGACAAATTATCATAGCTGGTAAAGCTTAATTGTGGATAAGTCACGTTAGAAGCTAACAAAGAGATGGTAGCAAACCACTTAATGACTTTAGACATCAATGAACCTAACCTAACCATTGGTTGCTGCCAACCCTTAGGTTGAGAATTCTTCCATCATTTTTCTTGTAATTGTTAATGCTGAGATGATATGTAAAGCATAGCCAATTCCTTTATATACTGTAGAATTAGAAAATATTGTATACAGGAAAGTGTTAACATTAAGAACACTGATTAGCATTGTATTATCATGAATAATTTTGTATTGTCTAACAGAGGATACCAAGGAAAAAAACTATCAGACAACATTGAATGCGAGATTATGAAGGTGATTCGTGATGAGGCTCTAGATAGCTATGTCAAAGAAATTGTTCATGAACTTCCCTCCAATACACCAGATGACATGGAATCAAGTACTGAAAAGATAGTACTATGGATTGAAGCTTGGAAAAGGGATAATGGCTCTTGATTTCGTATAATAAAAGGTATTTTTTATATATGATTGTACTTGTTACCCATTGCAGTAATATATTGGTAATAGACCGAATTTGTATATAATTACAGTACATTATGCTTAAAGAGTTTAACTAAGCCAGTCACACATTAATGGAATGAGTGTGCAAACATGACTGAATTGTTATTATAGAATAGCAATATGTAAATTAAGTCTGTGTTGTTATGGTAATTCCCAAAGCTGCCTGGCTGAAGAGCCCAGAGTCACTAAGAAAGATTACTTATGATCCTAGGCTTTCCCCCAAAGCTCTCAGGGAATGTATGAAGTATTGGTGGTGTGTGCAGTTGTGTGCAATGCAGTCTTTCATAATATGTTTATGGGTCGCTCTTAATGTCTGCAGCTTGAAGGATTCTTTGAGGAATGACCACTAGAGTAATTTCTCTGTGTACAAAAAACTACGTTACTGTGTATTGTGTTGAGAGATGAGGTAATTGCCTCGTGAAACCTCTGCCATTGTCTTGTGCCCCATAAGACCCTTAACGAGGATGGGTAAAGTGAGATTAGTAAAGAGAATTTAAAGTACAAGACTGCCCAATGCCCATATAAGACCTAGAGAGAGCTGGAGAATAGAGTGAGGCTCTTTACAGGAAGGACCTAGATGTCCAAAGTGAAAGATGTATTAGAAATTATATTCTCTTGTTACAACTTTGTTTATGCAAAAATTAGCTTGATAAAATATCGATGAACTGCACCAAGTTTATATGAAATGTCCAAATTAATCCACTCTGCTTATTTTAAAAATAGCTATAGTTTTATAATCACTGTTAGTTCTATTATGATGATGGACTTTGACCGAGTGGACTTGAGGCCTTAACGCCGAATAACCTTCCTAATGCCCCTGGATGGGCTTCATCATGGGTCTATCACCTTCCGAATTGAGTAGTGTGACTACTAAGCTACCTTTGTCCCCAAGCACCCCTCCTATATAAGAGTGTGATATGTTGCATATAAAAACCGATGTTACAGATTGTTGAAAACTGTGTATTGCATTGTTCATTATCATCGTAGTGTTCCATTGTGGTAGCTTTACTGTTCTGAATACTTGTACCCTTGGATGACATTTAGATATTCCTAACAGTGAAAATTAAGAGAGAATATATGCTAAAAGTTTTGTACCATAATTATCCAATCCCCAGAGGATCTTTGTGTAGAGAATATTGAAAAAGAGGAAAAGAAATATATATTAAAGCTAAATTAGTTGATGGGAAAGAGGAAATGCAAAATTTCATCATTAATATTTGATCAAGAATCATTGGTATATCTAAGACTATGTTTCTAAGGCCAGAATTGTCTTTGTTACTAGTTTATTGGGCAATGTTACAAAAATGCAGCACAGTCCTATATACTTTTAAGTTAATACACTGTACATTGCAAATTGTGCAACAAAGTTGATATTGATTTTGGAACCATATTGCTTGGCATTGTTTGCAAAGTTTTTGTTGTTCCTTAAGCTGCCTGGCTGAACTGCCTCAAGTTCTAGGAAAGGCCACCCATTCTTTCTCACAGAGATCTTGGGGAGTGTACAGTATGTTGTTTTGGTGATATATGTGATTGTTTGTGGTGCAGTCTTCCATAATGTGTTTCCTGGGATGCTTTGATTGGTTCTGGCTAGAAGAAGTGTATGAGAAATTACCACCAGAGAGTCATTTCTCAATGTAAAAAAAATTGTGTTGTGTTAAAGAGATGAGGTAATCGCCTCAGTGACAGAGCCTCACTTTGGTTCTATCACCCCATGAGGGTCAGGGGTTGCCTGTGGCAGCTTGGCCTCTTTTGCTGCTGCTCCTTTGAGATACCTGTCATCCTTTTCTGATTTGCAGCTCTTTAAGGTGGACCTATACTGAAGATTTTGCCACACATCTTTGCAAAGTAATATTATATTATCATATAATAATGTCTGGATTATTTGTTTATCATAATCTTGAGATCAACTCTAAACAGTGTTAGTCTTTTGAAAATATAGATTTCAAATTAAACCAGAAAATGGCTGCAATTGATCATATATGTGCTATGGATTATAAATACTGTATGTGTACTAGAATGTATTTATATTGAGGCTACTATATTATATACCTATTATTAAGTCAAATTTTCTTTTGTACTGGTGCATTATGTGTGTAACCACTTGAACTTTTAAAAAATTTAGAACTTTTTCATAAGTACTGTAACATTTTTGAAGACTGCTTAGTTTTTATTTTTTATAATTGTAACACTGGGACAGGTAAGAAAATGGTCCTCATCAGGCCCAGGCACCAAGGAAACATTAAGACAAAGAAAAGTAGAAGTTTAAGGGCAAGGCAGAAATAATGGACTGATAAACAAAAGGAAAAGGACCGGCTAAAAGAATAGTGGAAGTATTGAGGACCTAGAGATAGGATTAGGTCCTGTGATGATGATAGATCCACTCTTTGAAGGAAGATAGGTTTTAAGAATTGTGAAAGACAGAAGGAGAGGAGAGTTCCAAAGTCTAGAAGTGTATGAGAAGAAGCAGTCGTTGCACCAACCAATCCTCGGGCTACAAATCTCCACACAGTACCTGTGAGACACGGCCTCGTCAATGGGGGAAGGATACAACTCACCAACTCATCAGAGCAGTGATAAAAAAAAGAAAACGATGATACGTCATGCTGAAGCGAAAGAGAATCCAGATTAGAAGTAAGAGAAGGGTCATTGATAAGTCTGATTGCCTTATAGTCAACCGTATCAAGGAGGTAAGTATAAAAAGCACCCCAGATGTGTGAGTAGTATTCTAAGCAGGGATGGATAAGACCTTTATAGCTTTTAAGTAACTGGAAGGAGGAAAAGCAATGACGAAAATTAAACAAAGCCCCAATTTTTTTATGCAGATTTAGAAATTTGGATTTTTTTATTCCTCCAGGACAGGTTAGAGGCTGTCTTGATTCCTGATATGTTAGTAAAATTAAGAGGGAAAATTTTTTTAGTTTCGAAGACAATAGGGCTATTAGGATCAGAAGATAAAGAGATAGCCAGAATCTTTGCCTTGGAGGCTTTAAGTTTATCTAAATTTTGGGTGCCCCACTCAGATACTCTCTGAAACTCGCGGTTGAGAGTTTGAGAAAGAGTGATACGAGATCGATTATGAGTAGCAGATGAAGATCGAGAAGAGAAAGCAGACGCAAAATTAAGGGTAGAATCTTTGATAAAGGCATTGAGAAGAGAGGAGGATGGGGACTAGAGATGATCATTGATGAAGAGAAGGAACAGAGTAGGTGAAAGAACTTGTAGAAACCACTGGTAAATGGGAATGAACAAGATGTTGCGCCATCAACAACTATAGATACGAAATAGAAAGAAAACTGGAAATAAGAGAGAATAGGTAAAGTCATAAGCAGGGAGTTTGGCCAAGAGAGCCTTGTGCCATACTCTGTCAAAAGCTTTAGATATCAAGGGTGACGACAAAGAAATTCCCATAGTTTTGAGAGGAAATTACTATGCATAAGTAAGATAGGTTAGGATGTCACCAGTGGATCCTGCCTTGCAGAAGCCATACTGGTGACCGGATATGAGTTAGTTAGAATCAAGACATTTTAAGTAGTGAGAATTGAGCAAAGTTTCGAATTCTTTAGCGATTGCAGAATTAGGGCCATAGGTCAGTAGGTAGAAGGAATAGTATGGTCACTCTTCTTAAAAAGAGGCTGAACTATAGAGTGCTTCCAAGATGAAGGATAAATACTGGTTGAGAGAATTAAGTGAAAACGACGGCAAATCACAGGAGCCAGTTTATCTGCAAACTCCTTAAGGAACCTAGCAGGGATACCATCAGGTCATGGTGCCTTGTTTGTCTCTAGAGAGAGAAGCTTATGAACTTTGTGTGAAGAAAGAATAAGGTAGGGCATAGGGTTATAGAGGGGTCAAGTAAGAGGAACAGGTGAGCTGGAATCGCTTACAGAAGAGTTTGTGGAAAAATGAGAGCCAAAGAGAGTGGCATTGTCATTTGGAGAGCAAGTTATAGACCCATCAAAACCAATGAAAGGTTAGAGGTTTTTGCCAAGGACCAGAAACATTTATCAGTGGGAGAGGAATTAAGGTCATCAAGTTTCCTTCTTAAAAGGAAGCTTTAGACCAGTGGTTCTTAACCTGGGCAATAGTGCCCCCTGAGGGGCACCGTGCTTGATGAAAGGGGCAGTGATCTAACATTATCAAATTAATTTTTTACCTCAATAGCAATTTTGTTATACATGACAGGGCTGTTATTTTCACTTAAATAAAACAAAAGCTAAATAATGAAGACAATACAAGTTGAAAAAAATTATGTTTAAAATAATGCACACCATTACTATCAATAAAAACTTTCTGGCCATAGAAAAAATATAGTTATACTTTGCTCTTGGCATCAGGGCAAGAAAAACATTCAAGCACAATCAAGCCATTAAGTCACAGTTTAGGTAAATTAAAAAAATATTAGACATTATTCACTTTTATCTACGTAATTTTTGAATCTTGTACTCTGCCTTTTTTTGTAAAATTATTTTTTATCATCCACATTAAAAAAACTTATTCACATTTCCTGCTTTTCCCAAATGAAGGGGGGCATTGGGCTATGCAGCTAGTTGAAAGTGGGCACTACACAAAAAAATGTAAAGAACCACTGCTTTAGACCTTCAATTCTGAACAGTGCATTGATTTCTAGCTGTAATAAAAGCAGAGCAAGTTAAATCAGAAGGAAAGGTTTGGTTTAACTGTCCATTATACCCAATCCCTGGCCTGAATAGCCATGGAGCAGGCACGGTCGAACTAAGGATTAGGGGGAGAAAATGTATTCATAGAGGAGGAGATGCATGCCCTCCTTGCCTAGGTTATGATCTCGGCAACTTTTAGGGCTACGTGATCAGTGTTCCGGGCCTAAAAGCAGTAGTCATCCCATGGGAAGTCAAAAGAGAAAATTACGTAAATCATTGCCTTAGTTACGCTTAAAGGGCCAAAGACGGTGCTGAGTAGGAGGAATTGATGGAGGGAGAGTGAAAATGGAAGGGATTGAGATCCAAGAGTGGTCAGATTTACCAAGAGGGGAAAGCACAGAATATGAGATGTTTGAAGAATTAGGAGTAAGAAATAAATCAAGAGTGTTAGCTGCATGTTCATGGCAGATGGGAACATAAGTAGGATGTTTGATAAAATGTTCCATATCGAGAGTAACTGAGAAAGCAAGGGCCTCACTTCCTTCCACATCACTGTGAAAATAATATATGCCGCTCACTATGGTGTGCATTGAAGTCCCCAATATTGAGAACTTCAGCTTGTGGGTGAGAAGATAGCAAGGATTCATGATATGAGGACAGATATTCAAAGAATGACACAAAGTCAGTGGAGTTAAGAGAGCAGAAGCAAAGAAATAGTGCTAGTGGAGAGATAGATCTTCAGCCAGAGAACATCAAAGTCAGGAGATTAAGGTCTTTGAGCCTTGCAATAGGAGTGTTAGTGTTGCACTAGGTACAGACCCCACCTCTGGAACCCAAACAAGCATACAGGTTGTAGTGAGATTTGAAATGGGTCAGTGGAAGTATGGCTAGACAGCTGGATTTCATCATGGAGGAGGAGGTTAGGGAGGGATGTACCTAAGTGCTGTTCCACAGACAAAAGATTGGAATTCATACAACGAATGTTAGAAAAGTGAAGAGTAAAAGAAGGATATTTAACGGGTGGTGCAAGGTAAAAGGCAGAACCATTACTACCACCAATCGTGTCTAGTCTCACGCCAGTAGTGTTGTCAACAAGACCTCAGAGATTCTTAGCACCCCTTTATACTGGGTACCATAAGCTGTGAACCTTCCATATTTATAGAAAAATGAAAAAAAAGAGAACAAAAAGAAACAGATGGGTAGTGTTGTGACTTGTCAAATAGAATGGCATAGTATGATATGAGTAACGGATACACCAGAATATTTGGTGTAGATGTAAACATTAGGAAAGAATCGTTTCTGAAGGATGACTTAACCTGGAGCTTTCTAGGCCAGTTTTAGTTAAGTCTATAAAACCTTCAGTCATAGTTTTCAACAGGCAGCTGATGCCATGGCCAACCTTCTTATCTTTTATATGTCTAGTTTTCATTATCCATTCCTCATGAATAAACTTCTGTTTATCACCCTATTGCTATAAACATTAATGATAAGATATTGTTTGCAAATACCTTTTGTATTCTTGTCCATCCCTATTATTTAAGTTCTCTGAGCAAGAAGATTTGAAGATGTAAGGTAGCATATTAAGTTACTAATATTTTTTATTATCTGTCATCCATTTGCCATTTGTATCAACTTGGCAATGAGTTCATTCCTAATAAATGAATAAACCTACTCCACATGCAAGAACACGCATCCTCTCCTTGTAAAATTTATTTCTGTGTTGGTATTCTGAGGAAGATAATAGACCCTGTTTTATTACATACATACATATACACATGCCTCATTCCCTCTTGTAAGGGGGATGGCCGAGCCAAGAAATGCACATTCATCACGATCCACACTCACCTCAACCACTCCTCTCAGCTCCTTGAGGATAAAGGGTTTCCTCGTCTCCCCCCCTTCCACCCTGCTTGGGTCATCCACAAGGTAGGCGGGTAAGGATATTTTACAATGAATCCTGACAGCCACATCTGATTTACCCCCACCGCTTCATCACATGGCAACTCCCCTCACACCCGTCCACCACAGTTCACTGAGCTAGCAGGTGCTAGAAATCCCTTTGAGCCATGTCATTTTTATTACTTGCTTTATATATTTTTTTAAAAGTGGTTGGCTATCTAATATAAAGTTAACATGCAACTTTCTTTATTTTTGCTGTCTTCAAGTAATTGTTGAAGATGCTTCAGCTCTTTTATATTCAGTCAGCAGTGAGTTTTGATAGCTCTTCTCTCTCTCTCTCTCTCTCTCTCTATATATATATATATATATATATATATATATATATATATATATATATATATATATATATATATATATATATATATATATATATATATATCCCTTTCTACATAATATGCTACAAGATTCAAACAACATCTTTTTTGTCGATATCTCCATTTTTTATTTTTGCAAGCCTTTAGAAACAACATCTTATTTCATGGAAAAATAAGATATCTAAGCAATTTAGGTTAGTCATAATTAATCAGTGCTCACTTTGTAGGAATTCAATATTATTTTGCTGTTTGCAATTTTAAGTGTCACTGATAATCACTGTTTGAATGAGGGTGGACACAGAGATATTGGAGAAGGGGCATTAGTCTGGATGCCTTTCTGAATGCCTTGCGATAGGCTCGAACACGGCTTGTCACTTCTTGAGTCGAGTGCTCTAACCACTGTGCTACTTTGGTCTAAAGAAATATGTCACAGTTAGTCCTCATAGACGTAGATATTGGAGCTTGTAGATTAAGGCTGGATTCCCTCCCTTATGCCCAAAGGTGGGATTGAACTCGCTCTCATCACTTCCTGTCGTGCACAATGTTCCGTATTTATATAACATCATTTTATTCTTACTACTTGAGTGTAGGCAAATGATCAGCTTTGGTTAACTCTTTTAAAGCAGGAGAAAGAATTCTTGGAATCAGCCGGTAACTTTTCTAAACAATGTTTCTTTAAGTGCTGGAAATTTAGAGAAGTACAGATGGTAGATAACCAGAACTTAAAGTCTAACTTATATACATCCAACAGTGTCACTAACAGGCAATAATTTGGAAAAAGAAACTTTGAAGAGTGAAAGGAGGACGTTGATTCTATTTTTAGTGAGTGATTTTTATTCCTTTCATCTGCTCCAAGTGTGCTTTGATAGTCTATTAATACATACTCATTCTTATTTATGCTAAGAAGTAGCACAGAATATCATGGTAGACTCTATACTTGAAATTTGTTCGTGACGTAAAACCGAATCCATCCATACTCTATACTTGAACTTTAAAAGGGAGAGTTTCGTAAGTATACTAGTTACTGACTATGGGAGAGTGATATTGGATTGGCTGCTTGTAACTGAAGAGTTATTGAAGATAAGCCGTAATCAAAAGTCATGCAAGGCTGTTGCATAGACCAATTGCTTGTGATAGAGTATATAAATACAGGAAAAGTTCTGCAGTCTTACAGTTGGATAACTATGTTAACACAATAAGATACTCGTAAAGGAGAGGTAAAATATCTCGGAAGTAAAAAAAAAAAAAAGTAATTTTTTGTATAAAGTATTTGCTTAAATCAAAAATTTATTTCTATCTTGGCTGTTGAAGTTGTATTTGGATGAGCTTATGAGGCCTAGAACGTGTGTTGTTACTGGGAAATTGAATGTTGATAAAAAGAGATGTATGAGTTGTTTACTTGCCAGTTCTGAGATTTTACAATCGAGTGAATCAAAATGCTATATAGTAAAAAATTAATGAGATGAGATTCACAAAAAGTTGAAAAGACCGTGATTGATGTAACTCCTGAGAAAGGATAAATATAGGGAATTGAAAATGAGACATAAACGGTAATTGAGACATGAAAGTAAATTTGAGTAAATAGAGCTGCTTTGGGCATTCTGTAGAATGTGATTACCTAATTGTGTTTACGGGAAAGAGCCCGAAGCTCGTATCTTCCCGTCTCCTCATCGGTTCCATTTTATACTTAGTGATACTTATCATACCTGTCCTTAAAACTATGGATTGAGATAGCATTTACTACCTCCTCGCTTAGCCAATTCCAATTATCAACTACTCTTACACTGAAAAAGTATTTCCTTACTTCCTGCAAAGAAGTTTTCTTACCAAGCTTCGAACTATGACCTCTAGTTCTAGAGCCAGCCATATCAAAATATCGATCCCTATCCACTCTATCATAACCATGAAGGAATTTAAAGACTGTCACCATATCCCCCCTCACTCTTCTAGCTTCGAGTGATGGTAAGTCTAATTCCCTCAGCCTTTCATCATAACTGAGATTGTGTATTTCTGGCACCAGTTTCGTGGCATGTCTTTGAACTTTTTCAAGCTTAGCTATGTGCTTTTTCAAGTGCGGATTCCAAAAGGGGGCTGCATATTCGAGTTTTGGCCTCACATAGGTTACATAAATATTTCTGAACATTTCCTTGTCCATGTGCCTGAAGGCTACCCTTACATTTGATAAGAATGCATATGCTGCCCTTACTATGCCATTTATATGTATTTCTGGAGACAAATCTGCCAGTATGTTTACTCCTAGATCTCTCTCATTTTCTGTCTCTTGAAGTTGTACTCCAGCCACCGAGTAGTCAAGCTTGGGCCTTCTTGCACTTGTACCCATTCTCATTCCCTTACATTTTGAAGTATTGAATTTCATTAGCCACTTTTCTGACCACTCATGCAGATTATTTAGATCCTCCTGAAGTTCTCTACCATTGTTCTCGTTTTTTACTTTCTTCACAATCTTTACATCATCTGCAAACATATTCATGAATGAATTTACAGACTCTGGTAGGTCATTTACATATACAAGGAACAAAAGTGGCCCTAAAACTGAACCCTGTGGAACTCCACTACTAACTCTTCTCCATTCAGACACTGAGTGTCTTACTCTAACCCTCTGTTCCCTTCCTTCTAAGTAAGTTTTTATCCATTCCAAAACATTTCCACCTATTCTAGCCATTGATTGCAGCTTCCTAATAAGTCTCCCATGTGGAACAGTGTCAAACGCTTTCTGGAAGTCTAGGAATATGCAATCTGCCCAGCCCTCTCTTTCCTGTAAGATTTGGCTTACCTCATCATAAAATTCTAATAAGTTTGTTACTGTTGATCTACCTTCTCTGAAGCCATGTTGCCTCACTGACAAAAAGTTGAAGGATTCCAAGTGAAGAGAGATATGTTTCCTTAGTAGTTTCTCCATAACTTTGCAAACTATGCTGGTCAAGGAAACTGGTCTATAGTTCAGAGCCGTATCCCTCCTTCCCTTTTTGAAGATAGGTATCACATTTGCTTGTTTCCAGCATCTTGGAATCTCCCCCGACTCCAGTGACTCCTTAAATATGATACTTAGTGCCACTGATATTGTGTTTGCGCATTTTTTAAGCACATGAGGGGATATGTCATCACGACCTGTAGCTTTATGAACATCTAAATCCATCAGCGCTTTGCATACCTCTGTGTAGCTTTATGAACATCTAAATCCATCAGCGCTTTGCATACCTCTGTGGCTGTAAGGTTGATGTTCTCTAATACCGGCCCTTGAGCTTCTATCACTGCAATCTGAGGGGGTAGGGTATTTTCTACTGTAAATACTGACTGAAACTCCTTGTTCAATTCTTTGCAGATCTCTTCATCCGTCTCAGTGATGCTTCCATCCGCTCTCTTTAGCCTTAAAACCTGTTCTTTTACCTTCAGTTTTCCTCTGATAAAGCTGTGGAAAAGCTTGGGATTTTCTTTAGCCTTCCTGGTGATGTCCCTCTCATAGTCTCTCTCTGCCTCTCTCCTTTTACTTAGGTAGTCATTTCTTGCTCTTTTGTAGGTTTGCCAGGCATTTATGTTTTTTCTCCTCCTATGCCTTTTCCAGCATTTGTCTCTCCACTCCTTAGCTCTTTTACACCCATTATCGAACCATTTCTCAATGTGGTACAACCTTGATGTTAATGATTTAAGAAATAGTTTAAGTGATGACGTTGCCAGATGAGAGCCGAAATTGGAGATGAATTTTTAAATTCTACACATATTTACAAAAGTGATAATTTGATAAAACATAAGTAGACTTGTGATTTGCCGTTTCGATTTTTCTTTTATTGATATGCAAAATGATAACTGCTATATCTGTGAATGGAAGCAAAAACTGTCCTTATTTGTCTTACTGTCTATGAGCGTAACTAACACAGCTAATGGACAAGGGATATGTTGCCATTCGTATGTTTTATTGATGTAAAGAAATAAAATAAACAACTGAGAATTGATGCGCCAAAATAAATATTTGTGTTCTCACTTCTTTTGTAAAAGGCTGTTTGCATATCTGAAAATAAAACAATTCTGGTAGTTTTGCACGAGAAATTTTAAATCCTGCCAACCGCGGATCATATCGCATTTGCAATTGCAGCTCTGTTTAGTGTGAATACAGCTATCCCTATTAATATGGGTCATTAACATAAAATCCCTCTTTTTAGTATTGTTAGGTTATTGCTTAGTTAGACCACATTAAATATTCCCGACGACAAAATAGATAGAGCTGGATTATGTTGCTCTGATATAGAAGTCTTCCTTTATTTTCTCACGTCTAAGAATGATTAAATATGTGAATGAGTTATTGACTCTCGCAGCGGAATCTTTTGAAGTTATGATTATATTTTATCAACTGAAGAATACACATCAGTAAATTTCATTAGCCAGATATCTGATTAACACCAAGGAGATGAATGTTGTTTTGAATAATTCAATGAACTAAAGCTATATAATTGCTATTTGAACTACAGACCGCCTAAAACTAGCATTCAGACTGCTATATAAACTATCACTGTTATGCATGCCATGTTGAAGCAAACACGTGGATCTCAATACCCCACTACTGACCAAGGCGGTAAGAAGATAGATTTATACTGGTGTTATGTACCCACTGAGCCTGCCAAGTGTACCAGGAGAGTTTTCACTGCCTTCTCCTTATCCTCATAGCCTAATAGAAGTTGTATGAAGCCATAAAAAAATGTATGCTTTTTTTGAGTGGAAGTTCGTTGCTATATCTACTTTTTTTTTTCTTTTTTACGTTTTATATGTCATTTAGTCCCCATTATGGGAAGAGACAGACAGGGTGTGACTGGGAAATCTAGGTTGAATGTCCTTCCTAATGCCTCACGATACACCGCTGGTGTATCTACTAACAAGGAGGTCGGGAAGTGCCGTTAAGCGTCTACTGTATATGGACTTTAAAAAGTAAATGATTTCTTTAACTCTCATAACAAGAATGGTGAATAATCACTCTAGGAGAATGCTTGTAATATAACCAATTTTTTTTTATAATGCAGACTCGCTCTTAAGATATAATAGCAAGGTTATTAAATGTTTGTTTGACTCATTCTTCAAAAGATAGTAGTAACTTTATCAAGTGTTAGTTTGGTAATTCAAGGGAGATGGGCCTGGGCTAAAGTTGCATATCAAAGATTCCTGTAAGCATTTATAATGATTTTGATCAGTTGTTCTTATAATATATATATATATATATATATATATATATATATATATATATATATATATATATATATATATATATATATATATATATATATATATATATATATATATATATATATATATATATATATATATATATATATATATATATATATATATATATATATATATATATATATATATATATATATATATATATATAATATATATATATATATATATATATATATATATATATATATATATATATATATATATATATATATATATATATATATATATATATACAGGTATATAAATATTGTCTTTTCTACTAAAGTGTTGCATTATTTCCTTCTTTGGTGGTAAATAAAGATATAAAAGTTAATTTCGTAAACAAGTCAGGACATTAGATAAGCTGAATCAGGAAGTGTCTAATAGAGCTGTCACTCCCTAAAACAGGTAGGAATTGCTAGTTTTCTATGAAAATATGTACAGAAAACGTAATATTTAGATGATTGACTATGTTAAAGAATTTGATGTGGTATGGGAGTCTTATTAAGTAATCTTGATTTAAGATAAAGTAGTCACCGTGGCTCAAGCGGTAGCGTCCGCGATTCTGAGGCGTCAGGTCGAGGGCTCGTGCCCCGTCATGGTCTGAGGATAGCAAGGGCATGTATTCAGGGTAAGGATTACATCTGCCAAAACAAGTCCTTTGCAAGAAGGCAACCGTCCTAGCCCTTGGTAGAAAAGGGAGTCCGTGACGTAAAACCGGAACAACAACTTGATTTAAGATAAAAATACGTATATTTTGTTATTCATTTAAGGATACTAAGAGTAAATAATTATTTGTATAATTATTTATTTTATTTCCAATATACTGTTTGTGTGCTAACGCAGATTAATACATGGAAACTATGAAATTAATTTAAGGCCTTACGAATTTTTATCTGCTTACTAGATTATGCAAGACAAACTTAACATAATTTATAATTAAGACGTCTCAAAGGGAGATGCACTGTTAATTAACTTGTTACCTGTCAAGAGTGTGTTTAGTTTAATACATTGGTTGAGAACTTGGTGTGCACCTCCTTTGGGGGAACGGACTAATAATTATTCAGAGTAATTAAAGAATAAGTTATTAATAGCGACCTTTTTCGAATTGCTTGATAACAGTGAGTAGTACATCATATCACTGCGAAAATCAGTATTGTTATCAATAATGTTAATGGTGATTTGTCTTTCTTTTTACAATACATTATTCAAAGTTAGAAGAAATTTACCATATTTCATTTATCAGTCGCTACGCTGTAAGCTCACTCTTAAAAATTCGTATCTGGAACACGTTCTAAATGCGTAAGAAAATCATGCGAGGTCTCACTTACGCTACTTTTTGAGGTAGCTTCCAGTTCATGGTGGTGTGAAGAAGTGAACATTGTGTCATCTCTTTTAGATGGTGTATATTTGTTTTTATATGCTGCCAAAGCAAAAATCGACCTATTAGCCTCCTGCATCTTCATTTTGTAAATATTTTTATTCCATTTTTGTCTTTAAAGTCTACAAATGCATTTTATTTGATAAGTGTTTCACAAATTTAGTTTTTCAGTCACCAACCCTAAAAATGAGTAGAGCAAGCTTTAAAAAAAATAAAGAATAAAAGTTCGTATGTATTCAGAGGAATACTTAAAAGATGAACGACCATCTCTCTGTCTATTATTTTTATACTGCTTGACCAACGTTTCAGAGAAATGAGGTCATATCAAATCCCACTTGAAGGGTAACCTTATTAGCCATGTCAAATCATATTAGAATTACTTTAAGTCGCTAAAAGAGTTTGAAAAAAAAATAAACAATAGCTTTAGCCCACTATACAACATTCTACTATCAGTCGTACTCTTGAGACTAGATATGATATTTCTGTATTTGTTTCAATTTCTGGAAATAATCATACTTTTCTTAAAACAGTCTTGGTAAAGATAACAGAGATGTTAAAACTAAGTCACTCATTAACAATGATGTTAGAAGCAGAATAGATGAGATGAGTGAAGATGTTGAAACTCGCTTTTTGAAAAGGTGAAATCAAGGAACTTTTTAAGATAACTGGATGAATCGACTGTAAGAGACATGTACTCCATACTACTAAACAATGTAACATATACTGATGATTACTAAACTACTGATGAAGGAGAATTTTCTGAAGAAATTATATTCTGCAAATTATTAGAGAAGACTACTACTGCCCTTTATATATAAAATAAGGTTTAAAAAACTTTGGCTGTCAATAACATAGCAGGTGATGCTCCTGTTATAATGGGCAAGAAAAGTGGCTGCTTAAAAGTAATGAAAAATAAAAACCCAAAGATACTTCTTGTTTTCAAAAATCTTTTCTTGTTTACATGTCAAATATGGGTGTCTTTCCACAATTTCTCAGAACATATGCAGATCATGTGAGACTTTTACTTTATTCTGGGGTAAGAAGAAGTGTCTGAAATTATTCATGGAACTATTTAATGTTATTCAAAGACTTTTTTAAGCAACAAGCTCGGAATGAAGCACCTGCCTATTGCTGATGGTAAGCCACTTGTGAATCGTACTTTAGCAGATATCTTTGAAATGCTAAATATGTTGAATAATCACCTTCAAGGAGCAAATTAAGCTATAGTTGATGGAGATATCTGACATCATTACGTTTCTCGAGTTATATCAAAAGCATGTTCAACCTGTTCCTAAGAAGGGTGACCGCTCTATTCCTTCTAACTACCAACCTATTGCTCTAACCGCCTCTATTGCTAAAGTTTTCGAAACTTTGCTCAATGCTCACTTCTTGAAACTCCTTGAATCTAACTCACTTATCTCCGATCACCAGTACGGCTTCCGTAAGGCAAGATCCACTGGTGATCTCCTGTCCTATCTTACTCATGTATGGTCATCTTCTCTGAGGAACTATGGGGAATCCTTTGTCGTCGCCCTTGATATCTCTAAGGCTTTTGACAGAGTCTGGCACAAGGCTCTGTTGGCCAAACTCCCTGCCTACGGCTTTACCCCTTCTTTCTGTTCTCTGATTTCCAGTTTTCTCACTGACCGTTCTATATCTGTAGTTGTTGATGGCGCGACATCTAGCCCTTTCTCTGTGTCCAGTGGTGTTCCACAGGGCTCTGTTCTTTCACCTACTCTTTTCCTTCTCTTCATCAATGATCTTCTACAGTCCCCATCTTCCTCTCTTCTTCATGCCTTTGCCGATGATTCTACCCTTCACTTTTCCTCTGCCTTTTCTTCACAACCTTCATCTGTTACTCGTAATCAATCTCGTATCACTCTTTCTTCTACTCTTAACTCCGATTTGCAGAGAGTATCTGAAAGGGGCACTCAAAATTTAGGTAAATTCAATGCCTCCAAGACACAGTTTCTGGCTATCTCTTTATCTCCTTCTCCTCCTGATAACCCTATTGTCTTCGAAACTAATGAAATTTACCCTCTTAACTCTATCAATATATTAGGAATCCATATAGCCTCTAACTTGTCATGGAGGAATCACATAATCCAAATTTCTAAATCTTCATCCAAAAAATTGGGGGTTTTGTTTCGTTTTCGTTATTACTTTTCCTCATTGCAGTTACTTAAAATTTACAAAGGTCTTATCCGCCCCTGCTTAGAATACTGCTCACACATCTGGGGTGCTTCTTCCTTTACTTATCTTCTTGATAGGGTTCAATCTAAGGCAGTCAGACTCATTAATGATCCTTCTCTTACTTCTAACCTGGATTCTCTCTCTCTTCGCCGTAAGGTATCTTCCCTTTCGCTTTTCTATCGCTACTACTTCCATCGCTGCTCTGATGAGTTGGCGAGTTGCATCCCTCCTCCACTGCCGAGGCCGCGTAACACTCGCCAAGCAGCCTCATCTCACAGGTACTGTGTGGAGATTTGTAGCTCGCGGATTGGTCGGTGCAGCGACTGCTTCTTCCCATCTACCTCCAGACTCTGGAACTCTTTTCCTCCTTCTGTCTTTCCTAATTCTTATGACCTTTCATCCTTCAAAAAGTAGATCTATCGTCATCTCAGAGCCTAGTCCTCCATATCTCTGGGTCCTCTTTACTTTGACTGTTTTTTCTGTCTGTCGTTTTCCTTTGTGTGACATTACTTCATCTCTGCCTTGCCCTTAACTTTTTCTTTTCCTTCGTCTTGGTATTTTCTCGTGCCCGGGCCTTTGTTGATGAGGGCAGTTTCTGCCTATCCCGGTGTCACACTCTTAAAGAAAAAAAAAATGTTTCTAACAAAGAAAAAATTATAACCAATTTCAGTTACTAAAATTTGTGATTTAAACAGTCTGATATTCAGTCATGGGTGACACAGCTTATGCAAGTGTATTTAACTAAATGTAATATACCTGGTTGGAATAGAAGTGGAGAGCAAATGATAGAAATTTGCATTGAGAGGGAGAAATGTTGCTTACCAGTGCTGTATTTAAAATTAAGGATGTGCACAAGTATATATGGATCAAAGTAGATAATGGCAGAGTAGTTGACAGAGCATTGATTAATTATATTGTTGTGGACAGGAGGATAATTGGAAGGGCATTGGAGGAAAATGTACTAGGAGAAACTACTGGTACAATATAAGGTCATTAATGAATGGAAAATAGAATGGGAGAAGGAAAAAAGCGGAGAAAGAGGAGAAGAGAGAAGCTAAAAGTAAGTGGACTGAATAAGAAAGAGAAACACTGAGTATAAGGATAGTCTGAGGAATGTGTGGAATGTTGTGAAAGAGGAAGTAGAGGTAGGTGTGGAAGAAGAATGGACTTATTTCAAGGAGAAAGTTATGAAGTGTGCAAAGACAATGAGTGGAAGGAGACTAACAGGTGGAAGTTAAAGGAGAGGTAGTGAATGGTAGAATGAAGAGGAGATTGCAGTAGTAGCTGAAAAGCAGACATTGGAGGTATGGCTGCAGATAGGTTAGCAATGCGTGCGATGAAGGAGGATAAGAGAGAAGCGGATGTGAGGTGTAGTAGGTAATTGTCTGAGAATTTTGAAAGGAATAAAAAGATAGTTTTGAAGGAAGTGAATAGATTGCCGAAAGGTGAGTTTAGTAAGGAATGAGTGAAAGAGCAAATGGGCAATTGCTAGGACACGTAATAAAGGTGAGAGAGATATGGGGTATTTCTAGAAACTGCTAAATCTGGAAGATGATAGAGAGGCAGAGTTTGTGGCTGTGGGAAAGGAATGGAGAATACCAATGTAGAGTGCCATGTGATGAAGCAGTGGGAGTAAACCAGCTGCGACTGTCGAGCCTCACTGTAGAATATCCTTTCCCACCTACCTTGTGGGTGACCCAAGCAGGGTTGTAGGGGGGGAAATGTGACAACCCTCTATCCTCAAGGAGCTAAGAGGAGTTGTTGAGGTATGTGTGGCTCATGGTGACTGAGTGTTTCTTGGTTCGGCCAGTCCCCTTACAAGGGGAATGAGGCCATGTATATGTATGTATGCAGATTTTCTTAAATTTTGTTCTAGTAATTACCTAGTTGTGCTTACAGTAAAGAGCCTCATGCTCGTAATTACTCATCTCTTGGTCGGTTTATTTTTTTTTTATTCGATAATACTTATCATACCTGTCCTTAAAACTATGGATAGAGTTAGCTTTAGTAACCTCCTCGCTTAGCAAATGCCAATCATCAACTATTCTTACTCTAAAAGAGTACTTCCTTACATCCTCCAAAGTTGTCATACAAAGTTTCAAACTATGACCTCTAGTTCTACAGTCATCCATATCAAAATATTGACCCCTATCCACTCTGTCATAACCATGAAGAAATTTAAAACTACCTTATTCTTCTAGCTTTTAGTGATAGTAGCTCTAATATTTAGAAACATTGGATATCATGAGCCACTTCTCTGACCACTCATGCCGACTATTTAGGTCTTCCTGAAGTTCTCTACCATTGTTCTCATCTCTTGCTTTCTTCACAATCTTTGCATCATCTGCAAACATAATTATAAATGAATTTGCAGCCTCTGGTAGGTAATTTACATATACATGGAACAAAATTGGCCCTAAAACTAAACCATATGGAACCCCACTACTAATTCTTCTCCATTCAGATGCTGTCTTACTCTGACCATCTTTCTAAGTATGTTTTTATCTATTCCAAGACATTTCCATCTATTCTTGTCATTTTTCATTCTATGAGTGTGACACCGGGACAGGCAAAAACTGCCCCCATCAATAATGGCCCGGGCACGAGAAAATACCAAGACGAAGGGAAACAAAAAGGTTAAGGACAAGGCAGAGATGAGATAATGTCACACAAAGGAAAATGACAGACAGAAAAAGCAATAAAAGTACGGAGGACCCAGAGATTTGGAGGACTAGGCCCTGAGATGACGATAGATCTGCTTTTTGAGGGATGATAGGTCATAAGAATTAGGAAAGACAGAGGGAGGAAGAGAGTTCCAGAGTCTGGAAGTAAATGGGAAGAAGCAGTCATTGCACCGACCAATCCGCGATCTACAAATCTTCACACAGTACCTGTGAAATGAAGCTTTGCCAGTGTTATGCGAACTCGGCAGTGGGGGAGGGATGCAACTCGCTAACTCATCAGAGCAGTGATGGAAGTAGTAGCAATAGATAAGAGAAACAGAAGATACCTTATGGCAAAGAGAGAGAGAATCCAGATTAGAAGTAAGAGAAGAATCATTAATGAGTCTCTGACTGCCTTAGATTCAACCCTATCAAGGAGATAAGTATAAGAGAAAGCACCCTAATTGTGTGAGCATTATTCTAAGCAGGAACGAATAAAACCTTTATAAATTTTAAGCAACTGTAAAGAGGAAAAGTAATGGCGAAAACGAAACAAAACCCCCAATTTTTTGGATGAAGATTTAGAAATTTGGATTATGTGATTCCTCCAAGACAAGTTAGAGGATATATGGATTCCTAATATGTTGATAGAATTAAGAGGGTAAATTTCTTTAGTTTCGAAGACAATAGGGTTATCAGGAGGAGAAGAAGATAAAATGATATCCAGAAACTGTTTTATGGAGGCATTGAATTTACCTAAATTTTGAGTGCCCCACTCAGATACTCTCTGCAAATCAGAGTTGAGAGTAGAAGAAAGAGTGATATGAGACTGATTACGAGTAGCAGATGAAGTTTGAGAAAAAAAAAAGACAGAGGAAAAGTGAAGGGTAGAATCATCAGCAAAGGCATGGAGAAGAGAGGAAGATGGGGATTGTAGAAGATAATTGATGAAGAGAAAGAACAGAGTAGGTGAAAGACCAGAGCCCTGTGGAACACCATTGGTAACAGAGAGAGGGCTGATGTCGCACCATCAACAACTACAGATATAAAACGGTCAGGAAGTAAAATGGAAATCAGAGAACAGAGAAAAGGGGTAAAGCCATAGGAAGGGAGTTTGGCCAACAGAGCCTTGTGCCAGACTTTGTCAAAAGCCTTAGAGATATCAAGAGCGACAACAAAGGATTCTCCAAAAGTTCCTCAGAGAAGATGACCATACATGAGTAAGATAGGACAGGAGATCACCAGTGGATCTTGCCTTGCGGAAGCCGTAATGGTGATCAGAGATAAGTGCGTTAGATTCAAGGCGTTTCAACAAGTGAGCATTGAGCAAAGTTTCAAAAACTTTAGCAATAGAGAAGGTTAGGGCAATAGGTCAGTAGTTTGAAGAAATAGAGGGGTCACCCTTCTTAGGAACAGGTTGAACTAGAGCATGCTTCCAAGATGAAGGATAGATACTGGTTCACAGAATGAGGCAAAAAAGACGGCAAAGCACAGGAGCCGGTTCAGCTGCAAACTCCTTTAGGAACCTTGCAGGTATACCATCAGGACCAGATGCCTTGTTCATCTTTAGCGAGTGAAGAAACTTATGAACTTTGCGTGAAGAAAAGATAAGGGAGGGCATAGGGTTAGTGAGGGGTAAAGATTGAGGAACAGGTGTGCTGGATTCGTTTATAAAAGAGTTGGCAGAAAAGTGAGAGCCAAAGAAAGTGGCTTTGTCAGTGGGAGAGCAAGCTATAGCACCATCAGAATGAATGAGAGGGTGGAGAGCTTGGGTTACAGAAGTTTTTGGAGAGTTTTTTAGCTAAGAACCAGAAGCATTTGTCAGTGGGAGAGGAGTTATGGTCATCAACTTTCCCACTTATAAAGGAAGCCTTAGACCTTCGAATCTGAGCAGTACAGCGATTCCTAGCTATGATAAAAGCAGAGTGAGTTAAATCAGAAGGAGAGGCTTGGTAAGATAGGTGTGCCAGATTCCTGGCCTAGATAGCCATGGAGCAGGCACGGTCAAACCAAGGTTTAGGGGGAGAGAAAGTTTTTGTAGAAGAGAGGATGTATGCTTCCATTCCCGCGGTCATGAAATCAGCAACTTTTAGAGCTACCTGATCATGGTTGTTGGACCAAAAGCAGTGGTCATCCCAAAGGAAGTCAAAGAGAAAGTTATGAAAATTATCATGTTGGGTAGGTTCAGAGTGCCAAAGGCGGCACTTAGTTGGAGGGATTGGTGGAGGGGGAGCAAAAATGGAAGAGATTGGGATCATAGAGTGGTCAGATTTACCAAGAAGGGAAAGCACAGAATAAAAGAAGTTTGATGGATTAGAAGTAAGAGTGTTTGCTGCATGTTCGTGACGATCAGGAACACGAGTAGGATGTTTCATAATTGACTCCAGATCGTGAGTGATAGAGAAAGCAAGGGCCTCACTTCTTCCCACATCAGTGTGAGAAGAATGTATCCACTCACTGTGGTGTACATTGAAGTCTCCAATGTAGAAAACTTCGGTATATGAGTGAGAAGATAGCAAGGACTCATGGCACAAGGACAGATATTCAAAGAAAGACAAACTCGGTGGAGTTTGGAAAAGAGTAGCAGAAGCAGAGGAAAATGGTGATAGTGGAGAGATAAACTTATAGCCAGAGAACATCAAAGTCAGGAGATTCAAGGTCCATGAGCCTCGCAATAAAAGTGTTGGTGTTACAGTGGGCACAGACCCCACCTTTGGAACGAAAACAAGTATACAGATTATAGTGAGAGATTTGAAATGGGTCAGTGGAAGCATGTATAGACAGCTGGGTTTCAGATAGGAGTACAATGTTAGGGAGGAAAGTACCCAAGTGCTGTTCCACAGACGAAACATTAGAGTTTAGCCCACGAATGTTAAAATAGTGAAGAGTGAAAGAAGCAGATCTATTGGGAGGTGCAAGGTTAAGGACAGAATCATTACTACCACCAGGCATGTCTGCCCTCAAGCCAATAGTGGAGTCAATACAATCCCCGGAGATTCTTTGCACTCTCTATACCGGGTACCGGGGGCCATTAGCTGTGCACCATCCATAAATAATAACATTATGATGAAAAAAGAGAGAAGCAGAGACAGATGTGGGGAGTGTTGTGACTTGTCAAATGTAATGGAATAGCAAGAGATGTGTAATGAATACACCAGAATATTCAGTGTAGATGTACACATGAGGAAAGAACCATCCTGAAGGAAGACTCAACCTGGAACTGTCTGGACCTGTCATAGTTGTATCTTAATTTCTTTAGTTGTAGACTTTCAACCGGTGGATGGTGCCATGGCCAACCTACTAATCATTGCTTGCAGTTTCTTAATAAGTCTCCCGTGTGGGACAGTGTCAGATGCTTTCTGGAAGTCTAAAAATATGCAATCTGCCCAGCCCTCTCTTTCCTGTAAGATTCGTATCACCTCATCATAAAATTCTAATAATTTGTTACAGTTGATCTACCTTCCCTGAAGCCATGTTGTCTCACTGACAAAAAGTGCAAGGATTCCAAGTGAAGAGAGATATGTTTTCTTAGTAGATTCTCCATAACTTTTCAAACTATGATGGTTAAGGAAACAGGTCTATAGTTTAGAGCCATATCCCTCCTTCCTTTCTTGAAGATAGGTATCACGTTCGATTGTTTCCAGCATCTTGGAATCTCCCCTGACTCCAGCGACTTTAAATATGATACTTAGTGCCGCTGATATTGAATTAGCACATTTCTTAAGTACATAAGAGGATATATCATCAGGACCTGTAGCTTTATGGACATCTAACTCCATCGGCACTTTGATACCTCTGTGGCTGAAAAGATGATGTTCTCTAATACCGGCCCATGAGCTTCTATCTCTGCAATCTGAAGGGGTGGGGTATTTTCTTCTGTAAATACTGACTGAAACTCCTTGCTCAATTCTTTATAGATCTCTTCATCCATCTCAGTAATGCTTCCATCAGCTCTCTTAAGCTTTAAAACCTGTTCTTTTACCTTCAGTTTTCCTTTAATAAAGCTGTGGAAAAGATTGAAATTTTCTTTAGCCTTCCTGGTGATATCCCTTTCATAGTCTCTCTTTGTCTCTCTTCTTTTACTTAGGTAATAATTTCTTGTTCTTTTATAAGTCTGCCGGGCATTTATGTTTTTTCTGCTCCTGTACCTTTTCCAGCATTTGTCATCTCCACCCCTTAGCTCTCTTATACTCATTATTGAACCATTTCTCTCTGGCATGAATTACTCCTATTTTGGTGACAGGTATGCAACAATCTACTATCTTCCCATATTGCTCACAAAAGATGTTGTACATTTTTTGTACAGATTTGTTGTTAAATAAGGTCCTCCAGTCAATAACTGCTAAAAGCTCATTCATTTTGATGTAATTTCCTTTCAGATTGTTCCTCCTTGTGTCCTCAGTGCCTCTACTTTCAGGCAGAACTTCTTCGATAACATACTCCATCAACAGCACACAGCGGTCACTCTCTCCAATTGGTGGTCCATACTCAATTTTTTCAATATCCAACATATTATCTGTGAATACTAGATCTAATAGCAAAATTCTCATGTACGCAATCTAGGAATTTTGCCCCGAATGAGTCCTCACCACTGTGTGGGTGAAAATTTATCCAATCTATTTCTCTATGCTTAAAATCTCACATAATCAAAATCCTACATTTTCTCTCCTGGGCAATGTTAACAAATGAGTTTATGACTTCAGTAGTACCTATAGGACTTTCCTCATAAACTTCTAGCCTATGTTGGTTCCTTGGCTGGTTATATACAACAGTTGTTATAATGCTCTCTGACCCAGTTTTATGTGAGCAACAAGAAATTCCTTGAACTCACTTTCTATAGCAAAGTTTATTTCTTCAACCTGAAACCTTTCACTTATAAGCAGTGCTATTCCTCCACCAGTCCTCTCAGATCTTTCAACCCTTAATATTCTGAAGCCCTTAGGAAGTACTGTGACACTTAATTTAGTCTTTGTAACTGCTACTATATCTGCCTTACTCTTGTGAATCCTATCTTTTAATTCTACTGCCTTGCAAGCTATTCCAACAGCATTTGTGCATAACACTCGCAATGAGGCCCCATCCTCTGATCTGCTACCATTATTTTCTTTATCTCCCCTTTGTCTGGAAGAGCTCTGAAATTAAAATTTTTCTTCTCTTCTTCATTTCTTTCCTCATTTAACCTTCTAGGCTTGCAACAAGTTTTTTTATTCTTCCTGTCTTCTGTATGGTCTAATGAACACTGTTTTCAATTCTTGAAGGTCTTTTAGGCTTTTTTCCTCATCAATAGTTTTCTACATGTATCCCCTCTTTCAAAGGTTACTTTCGTTGGACTTTACTCTCCCTCCCTAGAATACTTACCTAGTTGGTGAATGTGTACAATATCCTCAGGACCACAAAGTACTCCAAGCTTCCTTATCAGGTCTAAAATCCTAGCTTTATTTTCTTCAAGTCTCCCCTGCCATGTTGGCTCCCAGGATTCGCTAATATCGAGATTACCACAGTCTTCTCTTTATCAAGTGCCTATTTTATCAGTGGATTTGCCCTTTCCATCACAGCATCTTTCATTTTTTTCTCTATTACTGCCTCTTTATATGCAACTGTTTGTATGTTTTCCAGTGCCACCACCCTCACATCCTCTTTTACTGCCACATTCCCCTTTAGTGCATCAGCAAAGGAAATTTTCATTGCATCATGAGTTGTATTCAACTCGAGTGCGTGTAATTACCCAATTGTAATTGCCTACTTGTGCTCACGGGAAAAAGCCCCAAGCTCGTAACTTTCCGTCTTCTGATCGGTTTCATTTTGTACTTAGTGATACTTATCATACTTGTCCTTAAAACTATGGATTGAGTTAGCATTAACTACCTCCTCGTAAAGCGAATTCCAATGATCAACTACTCTTACACTAAAAGAAAGTACTTCCTTACATCCTCCAAAGAAGTTTACATACGAAGCTTCAAACTATGGCCTCAAGTTTTAGCGCCAGCCATATCAAAATATCGATCCCTATCCACTTTGTCACAAATAACTACGAGGGAATTTAAAAACTGTCACCATATTCCCCCTCAATCTTCTAACTTCGAGTGATGTGATTACCTAATTGTGATTACCTAATTGTGTTTACGGGAAAGAGCCCAAAGCTCGTATTTTCCCGTCTCCTGATCGGTTCCATTTTATACTTAGTGTTACTTATCATACCTGTCCTTAAAACTATGGATTGAGATAGCATTAACTACCTCCTCGCTTAGCCAATTCCAATTATCAACTACTCTTACACTGAAAGAGTATTTCCTTACATCCTCCAAAGAAGTTTTCTTACGAAGCTTCAAACTATGACCTCTAGTTCTAGAGCCAGCCATATCAAAATATCGATCCCTATCCACTCTATCATAGCCATGAAGGAATTTAAGACTGTCACCATATCCCCTCTCAATCTTCTAGCTTCCAGTGATGGTAAGTCTAATTCCCTCAGCCTCTCATCATAACTGAGATTGCGTATTTCTGGCAACAGTTTCGTGGCATGTCTTTGAACTTTTTCAAGCTTAACTATGTGCTTTTTCAAGTGTGGATCCCAAAAGGGGGCTGCATATTTGAGTTTTGGCCTCACATAGGTTACATAAATATTTCTGAACATTTCCTTGTCCATGTGCCTGAAGGCTACCCTTACATTTGCTAAGAATGTATATGCTGCCTTTACTATGCCATTTATATGTATTTCTGGAGACAAATCTGCCAGTATGTTTAGTCCTAGATCTCTCTCATTTTCTGTCTCTTGAAGTTGCACTCCAGCCACCGAGTAGTTAAGCTTGGGCCTTCTTGCACTTGTACCCATTCTCATTACCTTACATTTTGAAGCACTGAATTTCATTAGCCACTTTTCTGACCACTCATGCAGATTATTTAGATCCTCCTGAAGTTCTCTACCATTGTTCTCGTTTTTTTACTTTCTTCACAATCTTTGCATCATCTGCAAACATATTCATAAATGAATTTACAGACTCTGGTAGGTCATTTACATATACAAGGAACAAAAGTGGCCCTAAAACTGAACCCTGTGGAACTCCACTACTAACTCTTCTCCATTCAGACACTGAGTGTCTTACTCTAACCCTCTGTTCCCTTCCTTCTAAGTAAGTTTTTATCCATTCCAAAACATTCCCACCTATTCTAGCCATTGCTTGCAGCTTCCTAATAAGTCTCCCATGTGGAACAGTGTCAAACACTTTCTGGAAGTCTAGGAATATGCAATCTGCCCAGCCCTCTCTTTCCTGTAAGATTCGGCTTACCTCATCATAAAATTCTAATAAGTTTGTTACTGTTGATCTACCTTCTCTGAAGCCATATTGCCTCACTGACAAAAAGTCGAAGGATTCCTAGTGAAGAGAGATATGTTTCCTTAGTAGTTTCTCCATAACTTTGCAAACTATGCTGGTCAAGGAAACTGGTCTATAGTTCAGAGCCGTATCCCTCCTTCCCTTTTTGAAGATAGGTATCACATTTGCTTGTTTCCAGCATCTTGGAATCTCCCCTGACTCCAGTGACTTTTTAAATATGATACTTAGTGCCACTGATATTGAGTTTGCGCATTTATTAATTACATGAGGGGATATGTCATCAGGACCTGTAGCTTTATGAATATCTAAATCCATCAGCGCTTTGCATACCTCTGTGGCTGTAAGGTTGATGTTCTCTAATACCGGCCCTTGAGCTTCTATCTCTGCAATCTGAAGGGGTGGGGTATTTTCTACTGTAAATACTGACTGAAACTCCTTGTTCAGTTCTTTGCAGATCTCTTCATCCGTCTCAGTGATGCTTCCATCCGCTCTCTTTAGCCTCAAAACCTGTTCTTTTACCTTCAGTTTTCCTCTGATAAGGCTGTGGAAAAGCTTGGGATTTTCTTTAGCCTTCCTGGTGATGTCCCTCTCATAGTCTCTCTCTGCCTCTCTCCTTTTACTTAGGTAGTCATTTCTTGCTCTTTTGTAGGTTTGCCAGGCATTTATGTTTTTTCTCCTCCTATACCTTTTCCAGCATTTGTCTCTCCACTCCTTAGCTCTTTTACATCCATTATCGAACCATTTCTCTCTGGCATGAATTACACCTACTTTGGTGACAGGTATGCTGCAATCTACTATCTTCCCATATTTCTCACGAAAGATGTCATACATTTCTTGTACAGATTTGTTGTAAAATAAGGTTCTCCAGTCAATAACTGCAAAAAGCCCATTCATTTTGATGTAATCTCCTTTCGGATAGTTCCTCCTCATGTCCTCAGTGCCTCTACTCTCAGGCAGAATATCTTCAATGATATACTCCATCAACAACACACAGTGGTCACTCTTTCCAATTGGTGGTTCATACTCAATTTTTTCAATATCCAACACATTATCTGTGAACACTAGATCAAGTAGTGATGGCTCATCCCCACCCCTGGCCCTTGTTGGTTCCATTACATGTTGGTGTAGGAAATTCCCTTGTACGCAATCTAGGAATCTTGCCCCGAATGAATCCTCACCACTGTGTGGGTCAAGATTTATCCAATCTATCTCTTTATGATTAAAGTCTCCCATAATCAAAATCCTACATTTTTTTTCCCGTGCCATGTTAACAACTGAGTTTATGACTTCAATAGTACCTATATGACTTTCCTCATAAACTTCAAGCCTATTTTGGTTCCTTGGTGGGTTGTATACAACAGTTATTATAATGCTCTCTGACCCAGTATTTATGCGAGCAACAAGAAATTCCTTGAACTCACTTTCTATAGCCAAGTTTATTTCTTCAACTTGAATCCTTTCACTTATGAGCAGTGCTATCCCTCCACCAGTCCTCTCAGATCTTTCAACCCTTAGTATTCTGAAGCCCTTAGGAAAAACTGTGACACTGTTTATGTCCTCACTCAACTTAGTCTCTGTAATTGCTACTATATCTGCCTTACTGTTGTGAATCCTATCTTTTAATTCTACTGCCTTACCAGCTAATCCATCAGCATTTGTGTATAACAATCTTAATGAGGCCCCATCCCCTGTGTGGTGTGTGTGTGTGTGTGTGTGTGTGTGTGTGTGTGTGTTGGATAAATATCTCAATGCATCGGTTTTACGAGAATTTACATATCTGAATTATACACGCTTTTTATTATTATTATTATTATTATTATTATTAT
Organism: Halocaridina rubra; assembly: GCA_037179515.1. Classification (NCBI taxonomy): domain Eukaryota; kingdom Metazoa; phylum Arthropoda; class Malacostraca; order Decapoda; family Atyidae; genus Halocaridina; species Halocaridina rubra. Next base: position 50,412 of record JAXCGZ010007704.1, read on the forward strand.
TATATTATTATTATTATTATTATTATTATTATTATTATTATTACAGCGAGAGAACTCATTAGACAGTTTTGAAAGATTTACCCTAAATTTTTTTTTTTTTAAGTAACAATGCATTTAACATCAAGTGCACATTTTGTTCTCAGCTCGGCACCCCACTGTCCTTGAACATTTCCTCTGTTAGCTGATTTGCCTTTTTATCAGAAACCATAATTACTTGTTGCCAAAGTATTGCATCTCTCTCTCTCTCTCTCTCTCTCTCTCTCTCTCTCTCTCTCTCTCTATCTATCTATCTATCTATCTATCTATCTATCTATCTATCACTTACTTTTGATTACTATCTGCATATCGCTAGTTTCATATATATATATATATATATATATATATATATATATATATATATATATATATATATATATATATATATATATATATATATATATATATATATATATATATATATATATATATATATATATATATATATATATATATATATATATATATATATATATATATATATATATATATATATATATATATATATTTTTTTTTTTTTTTTTTTTTTTTTTTTTTTTTAATGATTGGCACCAGGACGGGCCAAAAAATAAAATATAAAATAAAACAGCCCTCATCGGGCCTAGGCACGAAGAATACATAAAGAGAAACAGAGATGGAGAGTGTAATGACTTGTCAGATGTGAAGGGATAAAAGATGTGTGATGAATATCCAAGAATATTCAGTGTAGCTATATATACATATATATATATATATATATATATATATATATATATATATATATATATATATATATATATATATATATATATATATATATATATATATATATATATATATATAGTACGGAAGCCCATCAGTGAAACAAAACTTGTAAAACAATGCTATATTTCGGATCCTAACTGCATCCCTTGAGAAGGGATCCAGTTAGAATCCGAAATATAGCATTTATAAGTTTTGTTTCACTGATGGGCTTCCTTACTATTTAGTGCTGTATGCTAATAGTTTGTACTTGTTTATATATATATATATATATATATATATATATATATATATATATATATATATATATATATATATATATATATATATATATATATATATATATATATATATATATATATATATATATATATATATATATATATATATATATATATATATATATATATATATATATATATATATATATATATATATATATATATATATATATATATATATATATATATATATATATATATATATATATATATATATATATATATATATATATATATATATATATAGTGGAATGGAAAGAAGTGTCATCTAGGCTGATGTGGGTGAGGGCTAGGATAGGAAGGGAATGTTGGGCTTTTGTTAGTGCGTATGGGCCAGGATGTGAGAGAAGTGAGGAAGAGCGGGATGAATTCTGGAATGAGTTAACTAGATGTGTGGATGGTCTGAGTAGAAGAAACTATGTAGTTGTGTTGGGTGACTTGAATGCCAGAGTGGGTGATGGAGAGATAGAAGGTGTTGTAGGAAAGTATGGGGTACCAGGTGGGAATGAGAGTGGCGAGAGACTGTTAGATATGTGTGTGGAGCAAGAGTTGGTGATAGGTAATAGTTTATTTAAGAAGAAGTTAATAAATAAGTATACATGGATGAGAGTGGCAAATGGAAGAGTGAAAGAAAGAGCACTGATGGATTATGTGTTGGTAGCAAAGAGCATGATTGGTAGAGTGAAAGATGTACATGCATTCAGGGGTGTGGCTGCTGGGATGTCTGATCATTTTTTGGTTGAAGCAAAAGTGGTAGTAGCAAAAGAGTGGGGAAATAGTGTGGGGGGGATGTAGAAGGAAAATAGTGAAGGTGGAAGAGTTGAAAAAGCCAGAGAAGAGACAGGAATATCAGGACAGGTTGAGAGTGGCATATGACAGGGTGAAAGAAAGAGAAGTTGGGGAGTTAGGGGAGGAATGGGGGTTGATGAAAGAATGTTTTGTGGGACATGCAAGTGATGTGTGTGGAAAGAGGTTTGTTGGAGGTGGCATGAGGAGGGGCAGCGAGTGGTGGAATGAAGGGGTGAAAATGA